>BQKZ01011394.1:39496-51774 GCA_036244855.1 Temnopleurus reevesii | reverse complement strand
TAATTTTCAGTAACTTTTCTTTCATTTCATTTTAGTAGAACTGTTTTTGTATCAATATGTAGATATTTTTAGATAGTATTATTAATTTATTATTGATATTATTATCCTTATCATTGTTATTATTATTATCATTATTATTACTATTATTATTATTATTATTATTACTATCATTATTGTTATTATTGTTATTACTATTGTTATTATCATCATCATCATTTATCGTCATTCATCATTATGGCTGTCACTGTCATTATTACTTCTCATCTTATATGTGATCATTGGGCTCTCGTCAAAAGGCTGAGGGTGTTGCTAGAAAGTTGCGATTAATTGCAAATCAACTACAAATCAGTTGCAAATTATAAGGGGGATTTTCATTCTTGCACAGGCCACATTTCTGACAAGATATGAAACAACAATTTTGATTGGTGCGTGCCGATTAAATGCAACTTGCAATAGATCGCAACTTTCTAGCAACACCCCCTAAGTAGAACGCCATTTCAATAGCTCTTTATTTAGCTATCGAACATATCTTATTTTTTGAAAATCAATTCAACTCGTGCGGTTGGTCTTAATATCATCGCTGTAATTTGATATATGACAATGGGCGTGACACGACGTAGTTCACGAATGAAAGTATCTCGAAGACCCATTTCACAAAACATCTTTTATCCAGATTACAGATTGAATTTTTAAAACGGTATTTGTTTCATAATTGATTATACAACTACATATGTTTATTCAACCGTAGTAAAAATGGAATGGAATAAAAAAAAAAAAGGTATTTGTTTCAGAATTTATACAACTACATTCGTTTATTCAAACTCAGAGTCGAGAGAATAATTTCAGACAAATCAGAGTGAAACCTTTTCATTTTCTCTAGCAGTGATTACTGAAACAAACGAAATGTTGGGGTTTTCTTATCATCATTAAAATTGTAATTTCGGCTTAAGTCCAATTTAGAACTTTTTGTTTATATTTCTTTAAATTTCTACATCATCTTCACGATTGTACTAGTCTATATATTGCAATACGATAGAATTCATCATCTTTTGAGAGTTGCGTGTGGCTTTTGCTCACTTGTTAACGTTTTAACTGTAAAAGAAATCCGAAGTTTGTAAAACAAAACAAAAAAAAACAAACAAACAAACAAACAAACATGTGTCATCTTTATGACAGAAAATCACCTTATCAGCACAAGGTACAAGAGACCAAAGACAACCAAATATCACAGATTGTTTCCATTCAACTTGCGGATTCATCAAGGACTACACACGACACTTTTCCCTGTTTTTGGCAATGAAATATTTAATATTTGTGGATGCAACACAATATTTTATAGATATATTTATCGTATAATAATCTATAGTATAGAATATTAAATAGTGTTAGAATTTATTAATATATAAGCCAATGAAAACACTGTGATAAGATTAACAGAATTGTGTCATTGGTCATTTCTAAATGCATAAGTCGAATGAGGGCCAGGGAGAAGGGTTGCCTGTAGGAGACCATGATCTCCATTAAAGAAGATATTCTGGTCCTTAAAAACTTACAGTGTGAAGAATACCTTTAACTCATCAAAACATATTTGTCATTTGAAACGATGGATTGATAAAAGTAGTATCTACAAGTTGGTAATGTTGTAATAAATACCTTATATTACGATATAATCTATTTCCGTAAAATTAAACCGAACAACTATTCAGTGCTCCTTGTATTGCTATCAAAAACAGAACTGGCTTGTGCTTGTAATGTCCGCACAGTTCAACAAGTGACGTACAGATCTGTTGTCACATGACACACTTAATTTTAAATAGATTATATCTTTTTTTATTGTCAGATTACAAGAACATTGATTTGTTCAATTTAGGTTTATCTCCAGTAATATTATTACTGTAGATAAAATAGATAAAATTATATATATTTTTTTGGAAATTGCTTTCAACAATATACGAAGCATGAATGTATTACAGAAGTGAACATGCGATAGGTTGAGTAATTGTCCAGTCATCCCATATTACTGCGCATTAACACATATCACAATCATTGTTAGTGGAACTCTTTTTTCACAGCGAACTCATCAAGTGTTAAAACTGTTGAAAATAGATCTTCGTTTCACACCTTTTTCTAGGTAGAAAATATCGACCGACCATATCAAAACGGGTAGTACCAGAAACAACCAAAGAGAATATTCAACAAAGAGAGGTTACAAATATGGAACTGGCTTGTGATTGTAATGTCCACACAGTTAAATGCGTGACGTACAGATATTGTCCCATGACCCACTTTATTTTACGGAAATAGATTGTATCGTGATTTATTGTCAATTATCAAGAGTATTGATTTGTTCAACTTAGGTTTATGTAAATTAACGTTTTTTTCGAAAGTATTCATCAATCTGATTTTGGAAATTTCTTTTAACATTGCAAAGCATGAGTTTTTTAACAGAATTGAGCATGCGATAGGCGGAGTAATTGTCTAACCATCCCATATTACTACGCATTAACACATATCACCACTCTTTTTCACAGCGAACTCATCAAGTGTTAAAACTGTTGAAAATAGATCTTCGTTTCACACCTTTTTCTAGGTAGAAAATATCGACCGGGCATATCAAAACGGGTAGTACCAGAAACAACCAAAGGGAATATTCAACAAAGACAGGTTACACAAGGGTAGAGAAAGGTTTACTCAGTGAGCGCACAACTGGTGCAATTTTCTACCAGAGCGCCTTCTGATTTTTATTTTCACTTTTTACTGGATTGCAGCGATCAATGGACATTGATTTTGTGTGTTTGTTCGGCTAAGCAACGTTTACTCAATCTGGGAAATTCACACGTGTTTAATATGGATTTCATCTCTTTTACCCCTTTTATGTTTGTCGCATTGAATTATGAAAAAAAATGTAATTATGAAAGGATTTGTAATAATCTGCGACAAAGCGTGTGGAAAGGGCTGGTATAAGCGTAGAGAGGTTATTATTTGTTAATACAAGAAAAACACTTGTCTCTGTATGAAAAGTTTGTTTGGAATATTTGTCTTTCATTTTCATATATATATCCGTATTCTTACTGCCTCTACTCCCTATATTTCTTCTTCATCCTTTATTTTCTTTTCTTTTTGTCTTCCCTTCTTTCCTTCTTTCTTAATTCTTCTTTTCTCCTTCTTCTACTTCATCTTCTTCTTCTTTCTCATTTTATTTTTTCTCTTCTTTTTCTTCATCTTGTTCTCTTCTTCTCCTTGTTCTTGTTCCTATTCACATTCTCCTTCTTTTTCTTCTCCCCCATCTTCAACTCCTGGCTTCTTCTTCTCCCTCTACTTCTTCTTGTGTTTCTTTTTCTTCTACTTTGATTTCTTCTTCATCATCACTATCTTCTCCTTCTTTTCTTCTTATTATTCCACTTCTTCTTCTCCTTCTTCTTTCCCATCCCTTGCCCTCTATTCCTCTTCTTTCTCTTCTTCTGCCCTCCATATTATTTACATGTTTTATTTCTTTTTCTGCTGTATTTTTATATTATTTATGATTAGAATTGACGTTTCTAAGTNAACTGGTGCAATTTTCTACCAGAGCGCCTTCTGATTTTTATTTTCACTTTTTACTGGATTGCAGCGATCAATGGACATTGATTTTGTGTGTTTGTTCGGCTAAGCAACGTTTACTCAATCTGGGAAATTCACACGTGTTTAATATGGATTTCATCTCTTTTACCCCTTTTATGTTTGTCGCATTGAATTATGAAAAAAAATGTAATTATGAAAGGATTTGTAATAATCTGCGACAAAGCGTGTGGAAAGGGCTGGTATAAGCGTAGAGAGGTTATTATTTGTTAATACAAGAAAAACACTTGTCTCTGTATGAAAAGTTTGTTTGGAATATTTGTCTTTCATTTTCATATATATATCCGTATTCTTACTGCCTCTACTCCCTATATTTCTTCTTCATCCTTTATTTTCTTTTCTTTTTGTCTTCCCTTCTTTCCTTCTTTCTTAATTCTTCTTTTCTCCTTCTTCTACTTCATCTTCTTCTTCTTTCTCATTTTATTTTTTCTCTTCTTTTTCTTCATCTTGTTCTCTTCTTCTCCTTGTTCTTGTTCCTATTCACATTCTCCTTCTTTTTCTTCTCCCCCATCTTCAACTCCTGGCTTCTTCTTCTCCCTCTACTTCTTCTTGTGTTTCTTTTTCTTCTACTTTGATTTCTTCTTCATCATCACTATCTTCTCCTTCTTTTCTTCTTATTATTCCACTTCTTCTTCTCCTTCTTCTTTCCCACCCCTTGCCCTCTATTCCTCTTCTTTCTCTTCTTCTGCCCTCCATATTATTTACATGTTTTATTTCTTCTTCTGTATATTAATATCATTTATAATTACGTAGAATTGACGTGTCTATAAGTCGATATAATTTCATTTCTTTTCATCCTAAATTTTCGCTTCTCCTTATCCTCCTCCTTTATCATCTTCTTTTTTTTTCTTTTTTTTTTCATTTTCTTATCCTTCTCCTCCTCCATCCACGCCGTTTTCTTCTGCCCTCCTAACCATCCACTTGGTATCTTAGAGTACAAAGCTAACGTATAGCAGCTACCGTCCTCGAATAATACCCCGTTATTCCAGAACTCTGTTGAGACAATTATTATATTCTGATCAGTTTTGGTGTGGAAAAGCTCTATTTCAATTGATTACTACAAGAACTCATAGCCTGTACCGCAATTGTGCAAGAAGGCAGAAATTGGCGAGCGCCATCTCGCGATAGATAAACTTGATAAACTTTTCTGATTGGTTGATTGTGATTGTCTTACGCTCTCTCCGCAAACTAAGCAGGTGTATCCTGTAGTCTGAAACCACAGACATTATTTCATTTATTGCCACCTTATAATGAGTCTATCACTCTGTGTTGGTAACCAACTCAATTACTCTTGAATGTCTGCCGCGTTGATGTGAGGCTATTGCCATTCAGACATAATTGCTCCGATTGGAAGGCGACACTTAATTACTATGCAAAAAATTGGGTATGGACTTGCAAACTATTCTTTGTGCACTCGCTAATGAAATTCCCTGCATGCATGCCTGACTTGCAGTACTATCGTATTGTATATTTGCTATAGACTGTACATAATAATTATCTACAGTTCAGTTGGTATGTTGAATGATATCTCTCACTCGTTCAAAGTGCAGTTGATAACCCCTCACCATGATTTGCGAGTGAAAATTAGCAATGTTCTAATCGAAAAGGGGTAAAAATAGATCGCTGAGAGGAGCGCCAAATTTGTTGTTTCTTGCCTGCCATCACAGCTCAGCCCCAAGGGAGCCAACAGTCGAATATTTTGGTTTGATCGTTATACTAACCTCTATGATGATACCACGCTATACCGTTTGTTCGCGGAAAACAGATTTGAATCTATTAGTAAACTGGCCCTTTTCACTCAATTACATTCAGCATTTTTGCAGTGACAACCCCCCCCCCCCCCCCCTCTCTCTCTCTCTCTCTCTCTCTTAAAAAAACTTGTCATTTCGGGGCCATTCTCGCTGTCGTACCTGTCACCCAACCCTCACTCCTATTGTCTGGTATCATAGAGCACATCACCTGCAGAGCTGAGGGCCAGCCCCATTCAGAAAGTTTACTGGTCCAACATGTCGTGGTCTAACTAATTCTTAAAGAGTTTAATACCCCAAACCCAATCTCGCCTAATGCCCTGCTATACAACACTGATCGCTAATCTGTCAAGTATTTATTCCTTATGGAGTACTCTGACAAGCTTCAATTCTTGCGTTCACACGGGTTTGATCTGTTCTAATTTATTTNCTTTGCAAAAAATGGACTTGCAGATATGGACTTGCAGATATTCTTTGTGCACTCGCTAATGAAATTCCCTGCATGCATGCCTGACTTGCAGTACTACCGTATTGTATATTTGCTCTATACTGTACATCATAATTATCTACAGTTAAGATGTTATATTGAATATTATTAACCGCATGAGACATCTGAGCAAGGCAACTTTAAAACCATATTGCCCGATTCGGATCGAAAGCATCATTGCCCGGTCAATTATTTTCTTATATTGCCCGCTCAGAAAAGTCTATGGTGAATTGCGTGTAAAAATCAAGTGCATATATCATCACTGCGCCACTAAATGCGCGTACTTGCTAATTACGTGATCTTGATGAAGACGCGTGTTGATGACGTAACAATCGCATGCAAAGTGCATTTAGATGACAACTTAGCATTTTCGGTGGTTGTTTTACCATATCGGAGCCTTTATTTCAATGTTATAAAATAATTTCCGTGTTAATTGAAATGCGAGAGATATTTTAAATGTTCTAAAATGTTTCTGATTCGGCTCTAGATGTCTGATTTGGTTAATAATAGCAATATTGAAATGCCTCAGGGTCGACAAATATCACCCTCATCTGCGATTCGGGCAATATTTGTCGTGTCGCCCTGAGACCATTCAATATTGCTATATTATCTCTCACTCGTTCAAAGTGTAGTTAATAGTCCCTTTGTATGACTTTCGAGTGAAAAAATTAGCACTGTTCCAATTAAAAAGGGATGAAACGAGCTAGGGTTAGAGTGAAACTAGCTAGCTGAGAGGGGCGCCGAATTTGTAAGTTTTTGTTTTTTTGTTCTGGGTTGGTATATTTTTGTTGCTTGCCAGCACAGGTGAGCCCCCGGGGGCGCAACAATTGAGCCCCCTGTATCTCAAAATCCTGGGAGCCCGCGCAAAAATGTATAATTTCGATGAATTTGAATGAATAGGCATAACAGATATGACGCTTTCGTGGAATCACCCAGATGCAAATTTTACGCTTCTCCTAACGCAAAGGGCTCTCCTAGAAACACAAACGTTTTCCCGACATAGCAACAAGTAACATATGCAAACTGGATTCCAAGCATTTTAGTTGGATTGTTACTAACCTCTATAATGACACCTCATTGCTACGTTCGTTGGCGAGAAACGAGCATATAATTTGAATCTACCAGTAAACCGGCCTTTTCTCTCAATTACATTAGGGNNNTCGGGGCCATTCTCGCTGTCGTACCTGTCACCCAACCCTCACTCCTATTGTCTGGTATCATAGAGCACATCACCTGCAGAGCTGAGGGCCAGCCCCATTCAGAAAGTTTACTGGTCCAACATGTCGTGGTCTAACTAATTCTTAAAGAGTTTAATACCCCAAGCCCAATCTCGCCTAATACCCCGCTATACAACACTGATCGCTAATCTGTCAAGTATTTATTCCATATGGAGTACTCTGACAAGCTTCAATTCTTGCGTTCACACGGGTTTGATCTGTTCTAATTTATTTCATCCTGCAAAGACATTAAATCAAAGTTCTAGGCCCGGTAATATAGAGACAATCAATTTTGCAATCAATTACATATCTTTAGTATACATGCTTTCCCATAGACTTGCGATTAACTGAAGATTGATTCGAAATTAGTATGTTATGGGGCCCTTATGTAGATTACCAGTTTGACAGGATATAAGAGAAAACTATATTCTTAAGTGTGTATCATACACCAGAATGTTCCTTTACAACATTCAAGTAAAACAGAAAGTCATACGATATTCAATATTCATGTCATAACATCATGGGATTTTTTTCTTGGTGGAAGCAGCATGCGGGGTATTAGAAGGTCGTCATTATTTTGCTAGTACTTTTTCTGATTTTCATTTGCTCATTATTCTAGTTGTGCATTGGGGGATTCGTTCGGCAAATGTTATCATCGTTTCTTTATTTGTGTTTTTGTTTTTATTTCTGAAATTACGTTTGGTAATGTGCAACTGTATTTTATTTTGTTACAAGTACCAGAATTCATGTTTACAATTTATACCGACTCGGTACTCATAATTGGAAAGACCAGAAAAGGTTCATCAGGCAATAAACATATTAAGAAAATGTTTTTTTTTTTCTTCAAAATATTACACCGCATTTGACAAGCAGTAAACTTAATGTGTGACAGTAACGTTAGTTTATTTCATCTTTATTTATTTTCTTTAATTATATACCCTCACTTGTCATATTAGTTGCCCATTTATTAATGTAAATTCAATGAGTAAATGGAACAATATACCTGATAAGCGAGGGTAATTCAGTGTGCGTAAAATACTTTGGTCTCTGGACATAAACAAGTGGAAAGACATGCTAATTGAACGTCAATGTCAATGGTGCTGAAGTGTGGGTACACTGATAGCTCTGCCCCATCTTCTACGCATGATTCCTCTCGCTCCTCCACACATCCTGAAGAATGAGCCCATGAAGTGAAGTGAATTAATTAGAAAAGTATTCATACTGTTTAATACATGATCCTGTGAGGCTGGTTAACTTTATTCCAAATGAGAATGCAACTTTTATGTGAACACACCTCTGTGGCAATACACACTCCACTGCGTCACAAAGAACTCGCAAAGTAGGACATGAAGAGATGAAGAAACTAAAGATTATTTCTCACACAATACACGACTCAGATTCCACTTCACTTTTTTCAATTCGCTCTAAAATCCTCCTTGAAATTTCAAACAAAAAAAGAGACAAAAAACGAAAGAAGATTAAATCTTCCGTTTCTTCTTATATCCAATACGCACAAGAGAGTGATAAATCTGATTTCGATTTTCCTATTTGATTTTTTTTCTCTTCGTCTGTGTTGTATTGAGGGGGTTTAGTATTTACAACTGACAAGTAAGCGGATTGTGGGACGTGTATGGTATCGTTAAGCCGTCATTATCTCACAGTCTTTTCTTTGGGGGAAGAATAAAACCCCAGTTCGCAAGCTTGTTGCACCAACAAGAGTCCACATCCTCAAATATTTTGACAGCTTTAATGATGAGCTTTTTCAAGGATATTCACAAAGTCCTTAGTTCTGTAGTGCGCACGTAATAAAGATGTGATTGCGGAGTATTATGGTTTAGTATTCCCAGTGGCCTTAAGCAGATCAGAATGGAAAATGATTATGACATATTCCTGATAGTGTCATTTTTTATATAATATATAATTATAGATGCAAAAAACGTATGCGTTGATGGTAATGATATTGTGTTAGAAGGAAAATGTTGATTGTTAACATGCACTTCCACATTTAACCTATATATAACACGATATAAAGTACTTTCGAAAAGTTAAGTCCAACGCAATTTCAATGCTCCTTTGTAATGCTATTGAATTCGGTATCGGCTTGTCATTGTTGTGTCCGCACAGTTGAATACACGGTGTACGGACCTATTGTCTGCGTTCTAGTGAACTTTTCGGAAATAGTTTATATCGTGTTATATAGAATGTAAATGATCAGGAAGAAAAAAGTGATGTGCAAAGAACTGATGTATTCACATCAAAGAGTTGATAAAGCTCTTTGATTCACATATTGCTTTACATGCATAAATAAATAAATGTGTACGAAATTAGGAGATGATTATCGCGTGTATTATGGCTTATTTTAGTTTTAATGTCGAAACCAAAGGCCAACCAACCGTACATTTTACATGTCCTACTAACCGTTAGCGGAATTGGCCGCAATCGGAGTCGGGGCAAGGGATTTTCCAATCTTACGTGTGGGAAGTATAAGTATGAATTTCCATGTATTTAACATGTGAAGAAGTGTGCTTTTGTTATTTTTTTATTTTGCGATGTTCAAGTCCTTTCTGGGTCGAATTTATTCAAACAAACTATAAACATTTTCGAATTTTATTGTTGAAAAACTGCTTTGTGGAGTTATTTTAGCTAACAAATTAATCAGATGTCTGAAGCCACACTTCTTCAAAAAAATATAACTTTAAAAAATATTTTCCTTTCCACTTTCTCCAACCACATCACTGTCACTTCATATTCTAAATTTTCTTTTTGTTTTGTACATAAAATAATTGTATGACACAAACTCGTGAAAATTCATGGTAACACAGTTTTGTTCAAAGATGTCAATTCTGAAATGATTTGTTCATTCTTCATCAGTTGATCAATTGCGATGGAACTGTGGCGAGTTTTGATACACATGAATTGATTTTCACAAAAATATCGAGAAAAAAAGCCACGATAAACACTATTTACGCATAAATGGAACGAGATTGAAATAATTTATATTCCATTCAGTCCATTACTGTCTTTTTATTAGTTGCAATTATGATTCCAATAGATATCGGACAGAGTTGTTAGATAGATAAATAGATAGATAGATAGATAGATAAATGGTTTATTGATAAAAAATCGTTGCAGCTAATAGCTGAATTATGATTTCAATTCACAGAGTAAAGGCTTTTCGTGTTGCTTTTTTGTTTAAAAAAAAATGTTAGATTCTTGTTTTTCTTCGCTTTTTGTAATCAAAGTGTTTTATGCTTTAAAATGTCTTGTGTTTTCCACTGAAATTCAAACTATTTTAAAAGTAATTTACATTTCAAGCAGTTTTTAATCTCACGTAGTTTGCAATGGGTGCAGACGTGATTTTGGGCGGAAATGATGATCGAATTGTTAAATCTCTCGAGAACTTTAGGAAATCGGCTTGAAAAAAAAACCCTGTATATCTGGTTTGTCTTGAAAAGGGAAAAAATATAGAATTCTATGAATGCATCTTTCGTTTCATCTATTCTAAATGCTACATTTTCTTTTTCTCTTTTTTAGGTTAAAGTATCATTTGGACGAGTCGTCAGCGCGAGCGAGAGCGATTCGAAAAGATGGGCGTGGCACATCGGCGCCGCACGCAACGACCACGAGCAGAACCTCTCCGCCGAGCGGACGGCGGATGGGATGGTGGCGTTCCGTACGACGAGGCGAGTTCTCCGCGGCGAGGAGCTGAGGGTGTGGTTTGGTCCCGAGTTGGCGAAAAGGATGGGCGTGCCAGCTCATGTCGGCTCATATGAAGGTACTTATTATCAATTCTCGTCCTTATCCCTTCAGATCTCCAATCATTTTGTTTCTCTCTCTATCTGGTAGTCATGTTCTGCTTATCATTCCCACCCCCATCATTCTCTCTCCCAAACTTTCTCCCCTCCCCTGCTTCTCTATTATCTTGGTGTTCGTTTCTCTTCCTGTCTTTTTTACGATGTGACAAAGATCCATAATAACTAAATATTTCTTTTTTTAAAATGGTAGTACATTTACTTCTTATAATTAATGGTTCCCATTCAGGGGAACTTTTCATAGTTTTATCTTCCACTTTTCTCGGTATGTTCCATGAGAACATGATGATGGTATAATGCACTTTCATAATTGAAAGGTACTTTTCTGGAATAAAGCACTTCACTGTAGGATTTCCTTAATGTTGATATTTGCAATACTCATATTTCGCAAGTGTTTGGACCATCATTTCAGGGCCACAATAATTTTCACATTACAATTGTTTAAAAACCTAGAAAATTATTCTTTTAAACTATTTTTCCTTCAAGAAATGTTTGGTATCCCTTATAGGGTTATTGATAAGTTTCATCAAATCCTGGCATTTCGTAGAGGGTTTTTTCTATATATAATCAATAATCCTAAAAGATTAAAGAAAACTAGAGAGAAAAAAAGAATTCCTGGTAAAATAATGTCGATTCTCTTTTGGTGCATTTAGAGAATCTTTGGAGAATATGTGAAGATTTAAAATAAGGGACAACAAAAAGTAGCGATCCGCACTTTTTCCAAGGGGTGTGCCCAGATTTATGGGCATTGCGATATGATTATCCAAATCGTATTGAAGAAAGTCATCAATCAGTGTATTCCAAAGTAAAATAAGTAAGACAGAGAAAAAAGGACAACTCCTACTTCTGCGTGATTTAATGGGACCAAACCTTTGTTTGGTTGATGCAACAGGTTGGGGGTATATAAAGTATGATCCTGTGATAAACGGTAACCCGTTATACCGAATTAATTCCTAAATCCCAATATCCCTGAGAATATTTTAGCTCCAATCTTTTCTTCTCTTGATCCGCTCTGTGATGATAAGAGCGGTATCACATCCAGCCCAAAACGTTGAGCCGTAACAGTTATTACCACCAAACAATAAACGACTGCAAACAGATGTACATTTAGTCCGCTAAAGCTATCTTCTTATAGTATTAGATCTTTAAGAGGATTTAGGGTTGACAAAAGTAAGACACGGTAACGCGCTCTTTTAGTTTTCTATCAGCTTTTGGACATTTTTAGTAGTATAAATTGAAAAGGCCACCTTTTCTTTGGTGGGTTGTGTTGGCAAGATTTGTATGCATTCGTGTGTATAACAGAAGTACAATTAGTTGGTGGTAGTAGTTAGAGGGGTATTAAGTCCTCCAACGGTTTGGCGGGTGCTCGAGTGAAACAAGTCGAAATGAAACGAAT
>BQKZ01011393.1:0-18242 GCA_036244855.1 Temnopleurus reevesii | reverse complement strand
TCTTACTCTACACATTTTCCAGTTGCGCCTTTAGCATTTTCGTGAAAAGTGGATTTGGCGCCATATAAATCATATATATTATTATTATTATTATTAAATTGTATGATCAGGGGCCTGTAACATAAACGATGCAATCAAACTTTCGATGAATATTAATTGCAAGACTATGGCAAATTGTGTACCAATGAGATGCAATTAATTGCAAAATTAATTGTATCTCTTTATGTTACAGTTCCCAGGTATGGAAATTGTTCATACAAGGTCTGCAAAGGTACTTTCCCCGTACCATAAATTTCACCATACTTTTTTTTTCTACATGTACATACAGTGTATATTATTAGTTTTTATGATAGCCATAACAATTGATATGGTATTCTAAAACTGGAGATTAATATCTGTTCATGTAATTAACTTTATAGCGGAAACCAAGGATTTGTTACTAAATTGGACATTAACGTGACACATTGTACTTTATAAACTGACATTTTGGCTGGGGCTTTATATTCGCGAGTTTCATGACCATGAATTTGCTCAATTTTTCACTCGATAGAACGACGATAGACTTATGTACAAAAATCTTTCGAAACATGAATATAACAACTTGCTAATGTGTGAAACGTCTGAAATTCAGTGAATTTGCTAAAATTCATGTACGCTAGATTATTGGTTTTTACAGTTTGTCAGTGTCACCTGTATGTGAACATGAAAAACATCACAAGTATAATTTTGTACGGTCTTACCACTCTTATTAATAATATTCAGTTCTTACATAGTTCTTGAAGCGCATAACACATAGCCATAACATGTCCCTATGCTCTTAGTGGCCATATACCTATAGTATCTACTGGCATTTTTGTAACCACCTCAGTTGGTTTACCTGAAACGGAACTGTGTGTCCTGGAAACTGTCTGTAGTGGTCACCTGTCTTCAGTGATATTTTCTTCTGTTTCTGTGGTTGGCCACTTTAGACAGGTAGACCTCTCAAGCATTAGAAATTTTTAGGAAAGAATATGAAATTTGTATGTTGAGAGACTTTTAAGACCGTTTCAAGTGGGTTTTTCCTATTTTTCTTGATGATTCTTCTCCATAATTGTATGGGAAATTAAGTGATTTCTTTCCTCTTTTTTCATTATGTGAGTTGAGAGGTCTGGACAGGGTTGACTTTGGTGCTTGATGTGAAAACATCAAAATGCGAAAACAGGGATCTCAAAGACCATAAAGGTTCTTCAAAGGGTCACTGTATCTCCCCATCCTTGTTATGAATGTATACAACAGGTAGCAAGGAGCCAGCGGTGGAAGTCATTCCATGTTTCATGCCTGATGGTCCGCTAATCAATAGAGGGCGCTCTGGGAATACATTTACCTGTTCGAACTGGATCCCGTCACTGCTAAGGCCCCGGTCACAAAGGGCCCCTGAAGCAACACGATTCAACACGGCTCTTTGTCCAGTTCACAGTTAGCTGCCTGCGAACCAAGAATCGTGCTGAATCGTGTTGCTTCAAGGGCCTTATGTGACCAGAGCCTTACCTTTAATGCAATATTTTCCTTCTCGTTAATTTTTAATCACTTCTGTGTTGATAAGGGCTCTCAGAAGTACATGAGTTCATAGCCCCAAATCGGAGCAGGAAAGAGGGACAGTAATGGTATAGCTGAGATGAATAAATGATGGCGTTCACACATTAGTCACTATTAAGTGTGCTTTGAGCTGTGCTGGGCTGCTTAAGATGGGGAGCGGAAGTGTTTGCTCACCTACATTACTTTATTTTTGGAATATATTTCCATTGTTGAGAAACAGAATTGGTCTAATGAAGCAGAGCTGCCGAATGTTCCAATATTCATTTCAGCCTTAATGCATTTCAGCCTTAATTAACTAGTGTAGAATGGTAATAATTTGTTGCAGGAGTATCTTGCTACGGATGAAAAAAAAATCTTATGAAGATAGTAGCAATGGCAAAGCCATCTATTGGCTATTTTCTGAATTTATAAAAATGATTTTTCTTGCCATATAATCGTTTCTTCCACTCAGGAGTTCAATAATGTTGTATATTATGTTCTTATAACTTTAGTGTTCTGGGATAAGTCAAGAATATATTAAATAATAGTAATCAATATTATTTCTCTTTACTCCTTTCAGATGTGACAGCGATCATCTTCGTAGTAGCCTGCAGTAGTTACAACCTGGTGTTGAGAGAAGATCCCAACCAGAACAGATTGAGGGAATCACTAGAGCTCTTCAGAAGCATCTGGAATAACAGGTGAGGATATCCTTCAAAGGCATCACCTTAAACTGTCCAAATTCTAGAGTTATGTGTTGTTGACTCCAGGAAATTAATATACTACATTATAATTATATTTCTAATGTCTCTGGAAAAAAAAAGAAAAATACAATTTTAAACAAATAAGATCCAAACCAGAACAGATTGAGGGAATCACTAGAGCTCTACAGAGGGCATCTGGAATAACGGGTGAGGATATCCTTCAAAGGCATCACATTATAATATTGAAGATTCAACATTTATATATTGATGGAGGGAAGTTGTGCTATGGCTAAGTTTTCAATGTCTGTCGGACCCCCTCCCCACCCCCCCTCAATTTTTTTTTAATTGCAGTAACAAAATAAGAAAAAGAGTAACTGAAAAATGATAACGGGATAGCCCAGCCAGAACAAGTGGAAGAAGTCACCAGAGCTCCTCAGAAGCACCTAGGTGATTTTTATAATGTCAAATTTTATGCAAACACCATTTTCAAATGTTCAATGAGAAAACATTTGTTCACTTGAGTGATGAACAATGGATGGAATGAACATCACCTGCAATGCTTGTTTCTAGGAAGAGCAAGCTACAATCTTTGTCCTAGGTAGCAACAATAATGTGTGCAATTTTCATTCTGAATAGTTCTGATGTAGTGGTCTCTTGAATGATGATTAAATGTCTGAGGGCAAACATTACTGAAATTGATTTCATTATTTCAAGAATGGTCTATTGGTGTGCAGAAAATACTTTAGTTCTACAAATTCATTTTCATTGTATCTAGGACCCCTCCCGAAATATATATGACTCTCCACTGCAATGCACCAATAAACCTTTGAGAGAGCGTCTTCAAGTAGAGCGGTATCGTCTCGCTGGCCCCAAATTAAGTTCTCTCTGAACATTGATCTGTTTTTGCTCTTTTGCTCATTTTATATCTTCATATATTCAGAGGTTGATAGTTCACAAAGATATCAAGAGAAACACACACATTTAATCATATTGTGACATGATTTGGCATTTTAGATAGTGCCTTTAAATGGACAATGCCCTATATTTCAGGTGAACAAAATTATTTAATTTACAAGCAATAAGTAACTGTAGATATCTGAGTCAGAGGCATCAACCATTACCGGATGTAAATTTGGTGTAAATACTAAAAACCTAATGCAAAGTGCCGCTAAAATCATGATCATCATCACTATTGATTACACATTTTACCAAGAGGACATTGACACAAAGACTTAACTCCAATATTTTTGCAATTTGCAACTGCAAATTTCGAAGACCCTGGTGGCAAAATTTTATGAAAATCATTTTTATTAAAATCATTTTATTAAGTGAGTGAACTCCTCATCACTATTACCGAAGGGGGAGGGGGGAAATGGAGGACAAAATATTTTAGAACAATCCTAAACAGGTGCTGCGAGATGTGACCGCACTCCGAACGGAATCTCGCCAAAGCGGATACCGTGTCACCGCTCATCATTCCGGTGAAGATAATGAAGAGTCCTGCCACCTGAGGGTCTAGGCCAAAAAAAAAATGACAACACATAGCGAAACTTTAGACAGGGACTTGGGAGAACGAGGGAGCTTTAAAAAAAGCTATCCCATGATTCATAGCGCTGTCTCATCGTTGATCATGTGACTCATACGTGGAGAACTTGGGTGCTCTTCGCTGGAGGAAGCAGAGGGGGTGTGGGTACTGGGCTTCATGGGCCACAGACACTGTGAGCAGAAAGGATAAAGGCTTTGGACAAAGTAAACAACTTGTCTTGTCTTTCCGTATACCCCCACAATCAAAAGTTTATTTTTTTAGGTGTAGATTATGACAAGACTAAGTTCTATCCAGTTATTTTATTGTAATTAATATGAAATACATGTAATTGTTATCATTATGTAAATTTATAAACTACTATTCAAGCATTTGACCAAAAATAAATGAATAAAAATGAAACTCCCCTCCCTCTTATTCTGCAGAAAAAAAAAATGTTGAACAGCTGTTGCTTATGTTCTGTGAATAAAAAAAGAAAGCTAATTCTGTGTTCATGAAGTTATAGTAAAGGCTTGAAACAAGTTGTTTACTTTGTCCAGGGAATAAATCTACTTTTCACATTTGATTAGCAGACTGAGAATGCACTTCACAATCTTTACTATACAGTTCTCTGTGAAAAAAATTGCTACACAAAATATTTTGGATAGCAATTCTGCTAAAATGCATAGCAAAGTGCTATGCGATACTAGGAAAATTATTCCCTGTTGTCCATTTCGTTTCTCCTTTCCGCCCACAGTGAGAGTCACAAAATGAAAGAATGTGTATGCCAGGAATTTGCTATCGTGCCTTGATACTTTATCGTTACCAGGTTTTAGACTTGATAGTCTTCATTCAGTGAGTGAGGCATGTCATAAAACAGTACTGCTTGGATTTTATAATCTATGTGTACATGCGTGGTGTATTTTTAGAGACATTTTTCACCTCCCAATGATAACATTGTGAGAGATGGAGCATTTCTTGGTTTACAAAAGGGGAACTTTACCAAAAAATAGAATGATTGCGAGTTGAAATGGTCTTCATTCAGGGAGTGAGGCATGTCATAAAACAGTACTGCTGGGATTTTATATCTATGTGTACATGCAGGTGATGTATTTTAGACACATTTTTCACCTCCCAACGATAACATTGTGAGAGATGGAGCATTTCTTGGTTTCCAAAAGGAGAACCTTATTAAAAAAAAAGATTGATTGTGAGTTGAAATGGTCTTCATTCAGTGAGTGAGGCATGTCATAAAACAGTACTGCTGGGATTATATATCTATGTGTAGACATGTGATGTATTTTTAGAGACATTTTCTACCTCCCAATGATAACATTGTGAGAGATGGAGCATTTCTTGGTTTATGAAAGGGGAACTTTACCAAAAAAAAAGAATGATTGTGAGTTGAAATGGTCTTCATTCAGTGAGTGAGGCATGTCATAAAACAGTACTGCTGGGATTTTATAATCAATGTGTACATGTATGATGTATTTTTAGAGACATTTTTCACCTCCCAATGATAACATTGTGAGAGATGGAGCATTTCTTGGTTTACGAAAGGGGAACTTTACCCAAAAATACAATGATTGTGAGTTGAAATGGTCTTCATTCAGTGAGTGAGGCATGTCATAAAACAGTACTGCTGGGATTTTATATCTATGTGTACATGCGTGATGTATTTTAGACACATTTTTCACCTCCCAACGATAACGTTGAGAGAGATGGAGCATTTCTTGGTTTCCAAAAGGAGAATCGTAGTAAAAAAAATGCAATGATTGCGAGTGAAAATAGCAAGAGGATAGGTTTAAGGCTTTGTGAAACGGATATACAAAAAAAAATATTTTACAAAATTTCTCAGTACTGTATAAATTTGTTCCATGTCTCTTAAACCGATAGATTAGTTTTGGGAGAGATGGCGCTTCAGATATTTAACTACTTTGTGAGCTGGAGTAAAAGTATTACCATAATGCAGTTTGTCAATAGCAAATTAGAGCATGTTCATAGTTTGTTTGAATAAAATCGATCAAGAAATGGCTTAATTATTACAAAATATAGAATGATGTGCAACAATCTTTTCCTAATTTCGTACACAGTTATATTTATGCATGTAAAGCAACTTGTGAATAAATCAGCTCGTTTCACATCACTTTCTGCATTCCCACCATTACGAATCTATACCTTTAAAGATATCGTTCAACATTGTTTTCATTTTAAAAATTATCAACTGCCAGATTCTTACTGCTTCCTTAATGGCTGATGGTGTACATTGACTAAGCTGAGAAAATATTTGGCCTCAAAATTAACGTTTAGTGCTTAAAACTAACCAAGTTAAAAATGTCACCTACATAGGCACACTGTGCAGTAATAAAGCAACAGTTACCGCTTCATTCAATTTTCATAGATATATTGATAGTGCCTGTATAATTTCTTTCTATTTTGCATTCTTTGTTTGTCCATCAATCAAAAGGTCTTTTCAGGTCATATTTCACATGTTTATTTATAATTTCAATGTAATTTTTCCATTTTTGTGAAAAGCAAAAAAAATCTAAGTTGGGCTATTTTTAGAGGGTTGGTCGGTGGAGTGCGTCCAAATTATTTTCTCCTTTTTTTGGGGGACTTTATCGTTGGGGATCTGATGACATACTGAGAGTTGAAATCTCTTTAACATGTTTTCTTTCTATACCTTGCAGGTGGTTGCGGACGATTTCAGTGATCCTTTTCCTCAACAAGCAGGACTTACTGGCTGAGAAGGTCTTAGCAGGAAGGTCCAAAATTGAANCGATAGTCTTCATTCAGTGAGTGAGGCATGTCATAAAACAGTACTGCTGGGGTTATATATCTATGTGTACATGCGTGATGTATTTTAGACACATTTTCTACCTTCCAATGATAACATTGTGAGAGATGGAGCATTTCTTGGTTTACGAAAGGGGAACTTTACCAAAAAATAGAATGATTGTGATTTGAAATGGTCTTCTCTCAGTGAGTGAGGCATGTCATAAAACAGTACTGCTGGGATATTATATCTCAGTGTACACATGTATGATGTATTTTTAGACACATTTTTCACCTCCCAATGATAACATTGAGAGAGATTGAGCATTTCTTGGTTTCCAAAATGAGAACTTTATTAAACAATAGAATAATTTGTGAGTTGAAATGACAAGAGCATGGGTATTTGTAGGCTTTGTGAAAGAATATATACAAAATGAACTGAATCTCTTAACGAAAAATTATTCAGTCCCGTATTAATTTGTCAATGTCTCCTGGAGGGGTATCAGTAACAGAATACTTACAATATTTGTAGTTGGGCATACCAAAAAGATGCAAAACCATATACAGGTATATAAACAATGGTTTATGACAGTTGTTATGTCATTGACTATTGCCCTACATTGATACTGGTATCAAAATTAAGAAATGATATAGAAACCAAGTTGTTCAATACCTAGGCCAATAGAAAAAAAATCGTAACTCACCTCATTTAGATATATTAAAAAAATTGATGGTACAAAACGGTGTTGAGAGTGTGCGTACACTGTATGTTCAGTTTTCTCAAATATTTTATATCTTTAATGTTCTCACTGTGTTGACTATGGTATACTCCTATATTCCCATGGAATATGCCAGTTATGGTACAGATGATGGAAATAACTTGCAGGATTCATCTGCTTATAATGTATTGGTAACTTTAGACGCTTTTGTTATTGTTTGGGAAAAAGAAAAATTGATTTTGTTCACATTTTCGAGACTTTTGTGGGAGAAGTGAGATGGAGATCAAAAGCTCTGAACTCATCTTTTCCCCCGTAATTATCGTTATCGTCATTAATCATTATTCATTTCATGTATGATACTTTTTTCTATGTATATGTATAATTTTTGTATATTTTGAAATGAGCATTAAAACAATAAACAATACAATGTTTAATATTTTTTTTTTCAATTTGCCAGTTAGAACAACTCGGTTTTTCCATCTGCAAATCCACAGGACTTAGTGTCAATCTGTCTGTAGCCACTTTCTCTTACGATAAAATTTTATGTTGTCTAACTTGTTTTTTTGAGGATTTCTGCACAGAGCTTATCATCTAACACTTAACAGTTTTGAAAAGTTTGTCAAAGGTTCAAAATAAATACAAATATTTTAGAGTATCTGTCATGTTCTAATATCAATGTTCAGTTCAGTTTAATTATTCAAATACGGCATGTAAAGAACATGTCTTCAGCTTGGCTAGCTGTTTTTCAGCATATCTGTATACAGAAAATAAAATGCTAATAGATAGATAAGCATAAACATACGTACATCTGTAACATGTTTTCTTTCTCTACCTTACTCATCATTAGAATAATTGTACAAAACAGCTTTTTAAATCTTAACATATCTTTACATGGCTTAATTTCCTTCGGCAAGAAATTAATCCACAATTTTTTGCACTTAACCCAGGTGGAAATGGGTAGCTGGCAGGAATTTATTCCTTGGAATGCTTGAGCGCCTAATTGGCTTGCTCGGCAGTTATAGCCAGGGTAATAATATGATACCTAGTATCAAGTGTAGTAGAATACATGCATATAATGATTGCGCTAAATAAATGGACCTATTATTATTATTATTATTCTTTCACCATCTTGCAGGTGGTTGCGGACGATTTCAGTGATCCTTTTCCTCAACAAGCAGGACTTACTGGCTGAGAAAGTCTTAGCAGGGAGGTCCAAAATTGAAGACTACTTTAGCGAGTATGCAATGTACACAATCCCACCCGATGGTAAGTTACCTACTCCAGAAATTCCATTCTCATGAAAATCTGTGTTAAAAAAGACGAAGATTCTTTTCATTATCTGACGCTTTATGATGGGGTTCACTTCTCCATCCCCCCCCATCTGATTAAAGAAATACTGTTTGACTTTAAGTTGTTTATTAGTATAGGTTATAAAAAAGAAATCGTCACATGAGCTGAAGAATAAGAAAACTTTATCATGGGGTTCAATAGGCGAGTTTACTTATATATTCAAATTCAGGTGCGTTTAACATAGTTACGTGGTATTCCATAGACCGGTTGATAACAATAAGACTACAATAATTGGAATCCAGTTTGCATACATTACTTGTTGCTATGTCAGCCAAGCCTCGGGCAAGCTTTCTGGTGGTCAAGAACAACCTTTGTGTTAGAGGTGTGCATAAAATGTGCATGTATAAGTAAACCCGCCTATTGGAAGAGCATTTTTTAAGAGGTTTTGCTGGAGATCATTAAACTTTTTATCTTCAATATATAAAAGGATGTTGCATAAACTTGTTTAGAATATGTAAACCAAATGGGTCAAAATATTCTGGCAGTGATAATACCACTCAAGATGTACATGGTCAGAAAATAGCAATTTCTTTCAAATTGATTTTCAGTTTTGAATAGACATGAGGGTTTTTAATTTATTCTATCGTGTCCTAACCTTTGAATTGCAATTCAATTCAGAAATCTATATCTTTGGCATTTCAAAATAGGNTTGGTTTTATAATGTGAGTTTCAAGGGCATGATCTGTGCGTAGGCTTGACGGGTAATAAACCATCGGAAAATAAACACTCTTCGTTGTGCATGAAGAAACAAAAAATGACACATAATGGTATTAATTGGAAGGTCATTTTATATGTCGAGGTAATACCTGTAGTAAACATTAACACAAGTAGTTTACCTTTTTTATTCATTATTTGTGAACTTTTGTTTCATTTTATAAGATGCTTCAATGTTACTCCTGTAGTAGAAATGATGTAGATTTTATGACCAATTCCTTTGAAAAAAATACTGTCGATTCTTTTCACTACATAAAACTTGGCTTGATTTAGTTATGTCATGGATTATACAAATACAAATACACATTACTAACAGAATTGTTCAATGTTAAAAGGACACTTACAAGACAAAATGTGATATTTTTTATCTTTAAGATAGAATTTTAGAAATTCGATAGAAAGTAAGAATGAGATTTCCCCCTGAAAATAGGATTTTTATGATGAAATAATAGATTTTTTTTATATACATGAGGTGGAAAGTTCTGCTAGAGTTTAATGAATTTGAATTCAATGAACTTCATTGACATATACATCTATGTATTGCCTGAAAGAAGGAATATTATAGTTTTGTATGCACTTATCCTTTTTTTAGAACGTCAACAAAAATGTTGCTATGTTGTTAGAAATTGAATTAAATATAAATATTTTGATGGAATACAATATGAATATCATGTGTATGAAATATAAAAAGAAATCTATTTCCTCATAAAGCAAAGCCCAAAATACTGTTTTAAAGGCATAGATGGTAATTTATTCAGCAGTATGTGATAAAAATCTGTACACAGTATAAGCCAAAATTTTCACGATTTTTGACCAGTTCGGCACATTGGTGTATTGTTATTTTCACGTTTTTGACAGTGTTTGGACACATACAAATGTCCATCATACAGAGTGGAAATTTTCGTAAGGCCAAGACAGCAAAATTCACAAAAATAAAACCACTGCTTATACAGCTTATCCAATTATTCATTATTTCTTTGCTAATAATCTTTGGTTAAATGGTATTATGTAATTATTCTTCTTTCGTTTCTTTCTGCAGCCGCTACAGACACTGGTGAACCAGAAGAAGTGTTGCGAGCCAAGTACTTCATCAGAGATGAATTCCTGGTATGTTGTAAACCAAAATATACTGTATTCTTCTCTATCCATCTCTTTCTCCTCTCTTCTTTCATCTTTTCCCCTTCTTGTCCATTTTTCCCTACCTGTGTTGTCCTCGTTCCCTCCCTTTCTCCCTCCCTCAGTCCCTGCCTCTCTCTCCTTCCCTCTCTCTCCCTCTCTCCCCCTCCCTCCCTCTCAATCCATTCCTTCCTCCCTTCCTCCCTCCCTCTCTCTTATCCCTCTCTGTCACTTACTTCTTCCCTCCCTAAAGGCCCGGGCACACCAAACACGGCACGGCATAACGGCACGGTATTTACGCGCTATCTTGGTTGCTATTGGTCAGCGCACTCCTCCGCGCACAGGATACTTAACAATTGGCCAATCACAGAGGAGAAACCGCGTAAATACCGTGCCGTGATGCCGTGCCGTGATGCCGTGCCGTGTTTGGTGTGCTCGGGCCTTTACTCTCTACCTCCCTGCCTATCTGCCTCCCTCATTCCCTCTCATTCTTTCTCTCTTCTCCCTTCCTCCCTCCCTCCCTCTCTCCATTACTCCATCTCTTCATTTCTCTCTGCCTCCCTCCATCTCCATATTTATCTCCCTCTCCATCTCCCTCTCTCTCTCTATAAATTCTTCCCTCTCCTTCTTATTGTTTCTTTATTTAAATGCATAAAGTAGTTAATATTTTTTTCCATTAATATACATTTAGCAGTGAAATTATTGGATTCATACAATACTTCATACATGTAGTGGTCTCCAAAAAAACAAACAATTAACACACTTGACTGGAATAATTGAATTATGAATACAATCATGTTTGATATCTTAATAGAGCATCTGTAGAATCCTTGGAATGTATATTTCTGACCCACACCCAACAAAATGAGAAGAAAATTTATATTGAGACAACATCTTGAATGTCATGTTTTCCTTTTTTCCTCTTGCAGCGAATCAGCACGGCTAGCGGCGACGGCCGACACTACTGCTACCCCCACTTTACCTGTGCCGTTGATACGGAGAACATCCGACGAGTCTTTGACGATTGTCGCGACATCATCCAAAGGATGCATCTCCGGCAATACGAGCTGCTGTGACCTTTGACCTTGGAGTCCCCCGCCAAGGTCGCGGGCGACTGTCCTTTTGCAATCACAGCAGCACTAGTTTTAATTGTCACCGCCATCGTCATAAAACCACGGGAGGAGGGCAGCGTCCTGGAGAAATAATCAGATCCAACGATCGTTTTAACCGAGAGATGTAGGAGAGAAGGAGAAATAAAATCACCAATATTTAAAGTTATAAACTATATAAGACCAACCAATCAAGCTCCTGTTTTTCACATCCATCGGACTCTGATTTTCAGGTGAAGACAGAAAAAATTTAAAAATCTAGTTGGTGGAGAGCATTTTTTCATACCTAATGGCTGTACAAAGGCTCTGTATTGAGTATGTGGAAATTAATTTCTTCTTTTTGTAAGCTTTTATTTTTTTGTTTGGATATTTTGTTGTTGTAAGTAACCTAGAGGATGAGCATTTAACGGCATCATGAAGAAAAAAAAATCAATCTTTCTCTTTCAGATATTGTGAGTGTTTTAGATGGTTGTTTTGAGTCGGCGTGTGTGGTGTTTTCAAAAGACAAAAAAGAGATTACTATAACAACTTTGTTACGTGACGTTCTGAAGTTTTGTTTACTTCTGATTATTTCAATGTGTTGCAATTACTCGTAGCTGGCTTCAAGATTGTCAGAGGCTTTTGAAGCATTGTAGCCTGTTTTTGTAGATGTATGATTTATTGGAGGCTGCTATAGCCAAAGAGAGGGATGAGAGGAGAGAAAGGGAGAAAGGATAGCTGTTTTGAATACTTCTCTCATTCGAAGCATCAATCGTTCTGAATCTTTATAGTACTTTTATGTGATTTCTTATCCTCCTCCCCTTCATCCTCCCTCTCTCTCTCTCTCTCTCTCTATCCTTCCTCCTCTCTCTCTCTATCCTTCCTCCTCTCTCCCCCTCCCTCTCTCTCCCCCTCCCTCTCTCTCTCCATCTCTCTCGTCCTGTTACCGTAGAATTATTTTTTTACTTACCAGTTTGGTTGTATTTTTGCATCTAGGTCTGTGCGTACCATCACAGCCCGTTTAGTTAAGCCTGTGTTTTTTTAAGCCTCCGCCATCGTAAGGTGGTGCCGGGGGCATTATTTGCATACTGTACCTATAAGCCTGTGGTTGCCTGGACCAGACTATGTCATAATGAATTATTTGTGTCCTTTTTACTATACTAAAGCATGCAGAATGTGTACATATTTCAGAAATAAGGCAATTCATACAAATATTAAAAAACCAGGAGGGATCTGCGGTTCAAAATGAGAGGACATTGATAATGAAATATGGAAGAAATTGCAAAAATAATTGTGCTTTTTCAGCAGTGGGAATGCTTCTTTCATATCGATATCGAGACAAGTGGAACATATTGATCCTGGTTACCTCTTGAATAATTCTTTTTTTGTAGGGAATGCGTATGTAAGCACAGAATTCTGTAAATATTATGTCTTTATCTGTCCATATGTCTTTTCTCTGTGTCATCTATCTATATTTATATCAATGGCTTAGCCCCCATTGACGTGCGATGTTTATGAGAGATATCAACCAAACGACATACTGGATAGGCAACCCCACCCCCGTCGTCACCACCAGTTATACAGACACATATGGTTGGGAATAATGATTATGAATAAAGAAATCGAAAATGAAATAAAATACCCTACTGTGCCCCATTTATACAGACACATATATTTATGCATTATGTTTGTGCATGAAGAAATTGATGATGAAATTTAATATCCCACCCTGCCCAAGCTATACAGTCAAAGTAAGAAAAAGTCATAATCAAGGTTTGATAGGAATAAATACAGAGCTTACATGGAAAAGAGATGAGGAAAGCAGTCTCATTGAGTGGATCATATTTATTTAGCAGCTCCTTTGACATGATTCAAATGAGAGAACAGATACACATAAGATGTGATCTTCATAGACAGTCGGTCTTTCTGAACATGCGGTCACTAAAGCAGGTCTGACTGTCTTTTTGGTACCCCCTAAAGGGTTACCCAAAAAAAGGGTACCCCAAAAAGGCACCCAAAATCCTTTCTCTGCCTATTCTCAGACACATGCATATTAAAAACGATCCCTCATGCTTCTCCTTCTCTTCCATCCCATACAAATAAATTCAAAGAGATATTTTTTAACTCTTTAAGTGTTCTTGTTTAAATATAAACAAGGCATGCATTCATAGATATGTTATTGACAGCTACTGAAATGAGGCGCAAGTCAGATGTTCATTTATTCTCATCAGTCAAAGTCCTTCCAAAAATTCAAAAGAAAGATGTACTCCTAATCTTAATTAATGTAACATTTCTTTTTTAAAAAAGATTGTTATTTTCCCTATCACCAAATTTAAACAAAGATTATGTCCTCCAGCTGAGCAGCTCCCCCATTATGGTGATGATTAATAATTCTATCCCAGTTTATTGTTGAGGTTGTTACAATAAGCATTGCATCATAGCCTTATGTGTGTTCAGATCAAATGGTTGATGAAATGATTTAAAACAATGACTTCACATGTACAGCGTTCATCTCGAATGTAGGAGAATGAAGTCCAATTATCAATAAGCAGTGAAAACATTTGTAATATTTTGTTTTTGTCATTGTTTTCATTTTTTCCCTCCTTCAAGCGTTTTCTATGAAAATGATGTACCTATAATTATATGTGAGAATTGATAAAGGAAAGATTTGAATTGTAGATATTTACAAACTAGCAGAAAATCGTGTGTTGGTGTCAGTATTGGTAAGACATGATAAAAAAAAAAAGTATGGAGTAAATAAAATGGGGACAGAAAATACTGTTGTCAAGTTTACAAACATACTGCTACGAACTACTACTACAGCTATTACTACTACTACTACTACGACTTCTATCTCTTGGTTTATTGTGATTTTAGACAAGATTTTAATGTGAATTGGTAATCATGCATTTAAGAAGCAGACATGTGTATTAAGGAGAAATGTGTTCAGATACGAAACAGCTGTTTTGTATTTCTATGCGAGTGTTGATGATGATATGTGGGTGCATGCGTGTGTGGGTATGTGTGTGTGTGCGTGTGTTTGTGCATATGGGGTTGCGCACAGATGTGTGCGCATGTTTTACTATACTGTCATACGTTTAGTTTCGCATCATTTTGGAGCCCTTTGTTTTTGTTACTTTCAGATGAAAGTTACAATAGTTCCAACTCTCTAAGACAGAAACTGACTCTTGTTTTGTTGCCTAGCAACAGACGTCAAAGGCTCATTTGTCTTTTCTTTTTGTATATCAAGAATAGATAAGCTCTGTTGTCGAGAACGAGCTGGTGTTTGTAAGCACAAATGGATATTAAACAAAACCTGTGTCATAATCGTGTTTGGGGAAACTCATTCATTGTTTTAATCATTCTTGAAGGGTTATTTAAACTTGTATGACATAGATATTGATAGGAGTTGGGTTATACATATCCCTCCCTGCAGTTCATATAAATGTAAATTGGAATCTTCATATGATAGATGACATCTAATATGACAGTGTCAAGAAAAACAGACTCTTCATGATTGACACCCTAAAAAATATAGTTTTAGGGGTCATTTTTTTAAACAGACATTTGCACTGGGTGCTTGTTTCATAAACCTGTTCATAGAAGTACGCACAACTCTATGCACAAGTGGTGGCCTTTTCCTGCAATCAATTACTCCAAGGTTGCTGAGATAGCACCTGAGGAAGGGTCATCAATTGAGCGTAGAAACGTGCATACATGCACCTCTCTAAAAAGCTTTATGCAACCAGCACCTGGAGGTCATTTCATGAAGTTTTTCGCAGCAGCAAGCATTCATTCTTTGACATTTACCATAGCAACTGTCAGAGATTGTGCTTTTCATCCAATCGAAATCAAGGATTTGATTGGATTTAGTCAACGCTGACTAATAGTCGCTTTGACAAGCTTCATGAAGCACCCTCCAGGAGTCTTGCATGGAAACATTATGAATATTACATAACTTGAATTCCAATGAGATTTAGATTTATGGAATTGATTTCACGCAATTTCACTTGGATACAAGGAAATGCATAGTTATACCTTAGTTTGTGCAAGGACCCCCTGGCATAACGTCATGAACTTCTCATAGTAAATTGGAAATCGTATATGATACATTGTTTACTAATCTACAAAGTCATGCAAAACTAGGAGTGAGTAGAAATCAGAAAGGTTTGTGTGTATCTTGTGACTGTCTTTTTCTCTCTTTATTTTCTTTTAAAAGCAGCTTAAAGGTAATTTAGGTGGTGTATGTGTAATCATGTACACAGTGGATGTATAAAGACGCTTTTGGCAATATATAAGATATCTCTCTTATATTTCCCGAGGAAATTTTTGAATCCAATGTTTCTTCTTGTCCGACATTTGTAATTTGTATATAATTCTGTACAGGTATATTAGAAATGAGTTTATTATCATTCCCAAACAATAGATTTTTTTCTTCTTCTGTTTTGAGTAGAATTGATTAAAAATACAAGTAAATGTGTGAAATTTCGCTAAATATCTTTCTTTTTTATGTAGATAAGTCAAGACGTTTATAATATTGATCAGAAGCATGTGTCAAAAAAAAATAAAACCTGAGTTAAAGAATGCTAGTAAGAGACTACTGGGGTAAATTGAAAATGGTTTGGTAGTTGCAAAGCTTCACTGACATAGACCGATTTAGTACTAGCTTTGGCCACAACAGACTTGAACATTTATAAAAAGGACACCTCACGGACATTTATTACGGTAAGTGACCTTTATAAATGGGTCTCTAATTATAAAAGAAGGGAGTGAGGATCAGACCATATTCAGAGACGGCTCTAAGGATTTTGGAGAAACATGTTGATTGCCCCCGAACTATAATATAGCATTGCAAGAGCATCAAAATTTCCCGTAGGGTTTGTTTGATTGGATAAAAATGTGCCATTTATATTTGTAAGATTTAATAATTATTGAGATCATAAGGAAATAAACAAATTTTTTTTATAAAAGTAAAAGCTACGGACCTTCTTGAGTGGGTATCACTATGGTATCATATTTCACAATGAGATATTTATGAAGCTTTCTTCAATGAAAATGCAGTGATCAGCTCCTAATGGCAATCAGGGGGGAAATATTGAATTTAAATATTGATTAGGGTTTTATTTTGAAATATGTATATTTAATCAACATAAAATAATGTATGAATGCATTTGCAACTTGATGAAGAAAATGATTTTTTGCCTTTGAATGAAATAAAGTGAAACAGGCCTAAAGGGAGATGAATGTTCAGAATTTGTTTCATCTCGAAATGTAGGTGACGCAGAGATGCCAACCAAAAATTGTATTCCTTACTCATCCTTTTTCGCATCTTAAGGGGGTACTAAGATCGTTCGATATATTTGAATGCTGAGCACCATCTCCATACTGTCATGTATCACACCTATGTGCATGGAAAACATTCAATAGTCCAGTGGGATTGTCTATTCATGACCCTCATGTACCAGAAAAATTCTTGTGGTTTCATGGCCACACACCAGCAAAATTGCATGGCATATTTATCTTCTGAATGATTCAATACCGACATGTATTAATTTTGGTACCCCTTCAGGGTCTCGGTGGAGCTAGAATGCTCCCGACTCTGTATATGATAGGGCAAATGTTGGTTTTTGAAGCTAAATAAAGAGAGTAAGTCAGCTGGTTAAAAAGGAAAAAATTTGGTACCCCTCATCTAAGTGTAATTGTCAAAGAATATGATTTTTGGTTGGCATCCCTAGTGATGGCATGGAGGGAAAGAAGTAGATAGGCTGGTCTCTTTTGGCATGCAGTGGTTCTCATTATCATTATTATTATTATTTTGTTCGTACAAAGATGGAAGAGAAATTGGCTGTCATATGAGTGTATAAATATAAACCTGCAATTCTTGTACATGTGGACGTTTATATCTTGTCTTGAAAGTAAGAAAGAAAGAAAGAAAGAAGAAAAATCAAACTTGTCGGTGGTGATGCTTTCCTTTTGTATATGTTCATGAGTTATGGTTATATTGACTGAGTATGGGAGAAGGATGGGGTTGAGATGAGAAGATTTGCAGGGCTACCAACATTGGTAACTAAGTGCGAGACTATCATAGGCGAATGTTATAATCTAGTGGTAAAAGAAATGCAAGAATATTTGAAATGCATGCAAATGAAACATATAGAGTGATAAAGGGGTGAAATGAGCAAGTCTCACATTTTGTTTCATAGCGTTGTTCATAGAAGTACATACGATTCTGAACACAACTGTTTACCCTTTCCTGCATTCGATGACCCCTATGTTGCTATTGAATTAGCACGTGAGAAGAGTCACCAGACATGCATAGAATTGTGCGCACATCTATGAACAGCTTTATGAAACAACACTAGTGCTGGTTTCATAATGCTTTCCAAAGAGGTACATACAACCAGGGGGTTGTGAGGGTACAACTTGGCACACAACTTGTACCTGTTTTATAAGGCTGTTCTTCGAGGCACTCACATCTGTACGAATGACTAGTGGCCCTTCCCTACACTTAATGACAAACCCCATTTATGAGTTCGCACTTTAGAAAGGGTCAGCAGTCCTGCATACCTCTATGAACAGCTTTATGAAAATTTGGTGATGGTAATGGTGATTTGGTGATGATGATGATGATGATGATGATGATGATGATGATGATGATGATGATGATGATGATGATGATGATGATGATGATGATGATGAC
>BQKZ01011392.1:7447-28994 GCA_036244855.1 Temnopleurus reevesii | reverse complement strand
CCCCCCCCCCCAGTATAAACTTGGTCTCAAAAAGCCCAGTTAAAATAGGGTTAATCCGATAGAGTGAAATGAATGGAGTGAAACATCGTTTGCGAATTAGTTAGAAGCCCTGATCAACTGCAATTTGTGATGAATTTAGTAAGAACCCCCTCAAAGGTCAAAGCTGGGTTGAAAGATTCTAAAGACATTTTTGCTTTCACTGTTTTCTCATTAATTTTCTTAAACATTAGTTTCCAATTTTCTCTCCTGCAGCTAGCATGTTCTCAAGGTTCTCCAGTAACCTCTTAATTTTTCATTTCCAACTGTACAGGTGTGTGTCCAGTTATATGCTCGGGTCGTGGCCAGTATGTTCATGGTTTCTGTGAGTGCGTGGGCGGCTGGAAGGGACCAGAATGTAGTATCCCCTGGGATCAATGCCTTGTAGCGGACTGCAGTCGTCACGGGATGTGTCTTGAGGGCGAGTGCGTGTGCAGCAGAGGTTTCACGGGAGAGGCATGCGAGCAAGGTGAGGTCAAAAGTCAATTGATTATATATCTGAATGACTGAAAAATACATAAAATAATTTAAATTTTTCAGTAAGCTCCTAAACATTTGTGACCAAGATCACTAGTTACAAGGGCAATTTTGTTTAACTCTTTGAGATTCACTAAATGAAGTAATGATCTGGTAACCATTCTTTTCACATTTTGGAAAGCCCTATTTGAAATGGATATTTTTAAAATCTGATCAATTGAAAGAGAATTTATCATAGGGTCATGAAGTTATTCTAGACCCAGCACTATGCAAGTAGCTAACCCAAATCAATATAAAATTGATTTTCTGTAACAGTGATATTGAAACTTGTTCAAAATAAAAACTAGACAAAATCGGGTTTGATTAACATTTCTTGGGTTGGATTTTCAACTTGAGTTTGTGAATAGATAATATAGAAAAAAATATATATATATATATTTTTCATTTCTGTCCTTCAGAGGTACTAGTAGATGACACCCTGCATTGCGGCAATGACACAGACTGCTTCCCAAATGCACAATGCATTTCTGGAATGTGCCATTGCTTAGAGGGGTGGACAGGTTCAACATGTGAGGAGGAGGAATGCATCTTGCCATGCTCACCCCATGGTGAATGTGTGGATAATGCATGCAACTGTGAGCAGGGCTGGAATGGAAAGTTATGTGGACTTGGTAAGACTTTGATATTTTTAAATTCGTAAGAGAATTATAGATTTGTACAAAGGTTGACACTTTTGGTGACCTGGGCTCTGTAATATAAAGGTTTGCGATTAATCACTCTTGAACATGACGAATCAAGATCTTTGTTGAATGCGCATTTTGTTCAGACTGTCCAGTAAGCAATCGGAATTGCTCTTTGAAATTAGCGATTAATCTCAAAACTTTATGTCATTGGGCCAGGTTTTTTAAAGCACAATTTGGTTTGTTTGTATGAAGATCATCAAGAGAAAAAATATGTAAGCAAGAAATTATTGTGTGTTTGAAACTTTTGGATATTGCCGATCATAGAATCATTGTAGTTACACTCAGATAGCCATCATTTGTTAGTATTCATACAAATAATTCTGGTTTTACTGTATTACAGATCAGTGAAACTTTCTCAGTTTTCTTTCAGTTTACCTTTTGAGCAAAGTCATTTTTTGATAGTGAGTTGTTAAAGATCAGATTTATCATTAAATATGATGAGTTCAAGCAAATTCTTGGGATCTCATTTTATCATTGTGGTTTTGCTTTGACAGAGGGCTGCCCCTTTGGGTGCAGCAGCCATGGGTCATGTGAGCTCATCAATTCAACCTGGAGTTGTGTCTGTGAGGGAGACTACCATGGACCAGGATGCAGTGTAGGAAGGGAGACGGACTGCACTGATGAGGTTGACAATGATGGAGGTAAGATGATTGAGCTATTTAATCTTTAAAAAAAACATTATAAGTCTTTCAATCTGCTAAATTGTGGCTGGTTCTGATGAAGAACATTAGGAAATTGATGGTGAGAATTATAACGATTACAACAAAGATGATGATGTTGTGGATAACGATGAAGATAATGGTTGATCATGATCAATGTTGATGACAATGACAATGAGCATGACGATAATGGTGACGATGATTGCAACAAGGGTATATACAGTTTTGGTGTCGCTGGTATTGGTGACATGAATGTGATGGTGGCAAGATTGATGTCAAATATATAATGAAAATAAATGAATGGAATTATGGTAGTTGGGATGATATGGACATTTAGAAGGAAGATGTATTACTGGATAAACTCCCAAAGATTAGACATCGTTTCATTTTGTATTTCTTCTTTGTAATTGCAATCCCAGATAACCTCATCGACTGCGAGGACCCAGACTGCTGCCTCAGTGCATCCATCTGCATCGGCGACGCCCTCTGTGAAGCCCCTCCCGACCCCTTAGACGTCATTCGCTCGTCCAATCAGCTCATGCAGACCCCTCCCATCCTCTTCTATGACCGGGTCAAGTTTCTCATTGAGCCAAACAGCATTCATCGCAGTCCACCCCAGGTCTTGTTCAGTAATGACAGGTAAGTAGGGGTAATAATTTCATAAGAATTACTCACAAAACGAAAAAACTGCCCAATCTTCATCTGAAAGTTTCAAGATGTTCATGATAGTCAATAATGGTGTCAGTGTCCTTGCCTTATTTCAATTTATTTCGCCTCCTGCCACATGCAATAATGATTTTGTTATAACGCATACAAGAATATGCATTATTTTGTAGTACTTACCCTAATCCTACGGAGTTATCTTTATTACGGAAGTCATTAGGTACATAAAGACCTCCCAGGATCTCAGCAATTGAGAATGAAATTGGTTTAGTTGCAAATCAAATAATGGAGAATATAAAAGTAAAATGTATAAGATTTTGAATCAAAAGTTTGAGTATGATATTTTTTTGTAAATCTCCCTACTTATTTCTTTGTTTTCACAGTGTGGTGTCTATCATAAGAGGGAAGGTCTTGTCGCATGAAGGGGAACCAGTCATCGGGGTTAGAGTTCAAGTCGACACCCGTCCATCCATGGGGTTCACATACACCAGAGAGGATGGAATGTAAGTATATTTCTTTTAACCATCTTCTTCCTCCTTGCCCACTATGCGAGTGGAATGTAATAACAGTCAAAACTGTCTATAGTTCCACCCAATGGAAACAGATGAAGTGGCCACTGTAGAAAGGTGACATCTATAAACAGGTTCTATAACACACATTTTGTTCTGGAGGAACCAATTAAGGTGGCCATGATAAGCAGATGAGCACTCAAGACAGATGGCCACATAAACAGGTATGACTGTACTCTGAAAATGATGGGATATCATTATCAACAATTTGAGGATCAGTATACTATTCTGAACCATCAATTCGACATCTTCCTATAAGCTTTTTGGTTGATAGTATTTGCCGTATTTATGAAACCAAGATACCTGAGCCATAATAATGAAACAAGAATATAGGTGTTTAAAGTATAAAACCAGACAATAGCAAGATAACTTGTGACAGTTAGCATCACTATTATTGTTATAGATTCAGTAGTCAACATTGTTAAACCAATCCTGAGTTTGTTATAGTGGTTATAGCATTCCTTCTCGCATCACCCTTCTGCATTTGCCCAAAATATAAAACCAGAATAAATTAGCAAGTCATTTTGAAGCCCTGAGCATTGCCTCTGAATGAAAATTATATTATTTTATCTTTGAAATCCTAGGTTTGACCTGATGGTGATCGGAGGTGGCTCCATCTCGCTCTCCTTCGCGCGTCATCCCTTCATCACCATCCGCATCCCGACCTACGTCCCTTCCAACGACCTCGTCCTCATGGATGACATCCATCTCGAACTGCTCCCGGGTCGCCGGAGCGTGTCGTACTCTGCCCCCGTCACGATTCATTGTGAGGGGAGTGCCTACATCAAGCCGGAGTTTGCGTTCCAGGCAAGGGCGGAGATGGATAGCTGTGGCGCTCAGGGCATACGGGGTGCTGTACTTGACCAGAAGGTAGGTCTTGATCATTTGTAAACATATACACTATATGAGGTGGTAATGTTGTTTTGGTCAGTAATACTGTGTGGAAAATGAAAATGGATTTGATAATGAAAAGGAAGATGTCAATATCTAAATACAATTGTGATTATGGATTAGACTATGATATGACTATGGATTTGGCCATGGACGTGAATATTTGTATATGAAAATTGAATCACATTGAAAAGAAGGCACTAAAGAGAATAAATAAGTGAATAATTGCTGAAAGACTAGAATTAAGATGTCTGTGGATGTGACAAATAGATATGATGAAGCAGAGGACATCTGTGCACAACTTAGAGAGACTTGGGTTCAGAAAATGAATTGCAATTTTAGGGATGAGTTTGTCGTACTTTTGGCTTTGATGAGGGATAGATACAAACCGCCATCAATATTCATTCATTTTTCTTGAATCCACAGGCCATGCACGAGCAGATCCCCATCCCCGGCACGCGAACGACACTGGACTACTACAGCCAGCGAGCCGTGGCCAGCAGCCTACCATCCACCTTCACAGCCAGCTTGACCAACTACTTCATCCCTCGGAACCTCAAGCTCGTCCACGCAACGGTCACTCTGGCCGGACGTCGGTTCCATGAGGTCCTCGAGCCGGAACCGTTCCTGAATTACACGTTCAGCTGGGATAAGATGAATGCCTATGGACAGCCGGTTTATGGCGATGAACAAGCAGTCGGTGAGTATTTTCTCTTTTTTTTCATAGGATAATGAAAATAAATTATTAGATACATAAATAGATAAAAGAATGAATGGATAGATAAATCAATAAATGCCAATGGCCAACCGTTTTATGGAGATGAGCAAGCAGTTGGCAAGTTCTATAATCTGAAAATTGTTAAGCTGTCCAGGGATGGGGGAATTGACATGAAACTGCGGGAAATGTGTCTGGTTTTATGCATGATAAATTCTTCACATTATTTGTGCGTATATTTTTGTCAAATGTGTATTAATTTGATAAATGATTCCACCTATAATTTCTGAGAAATGATTAAAGAACTCATTGAGACATTCCGTGAATAAATTGAGTGTTGGTACATCATTCCTCTTTACTCTCATTTGAGAATTTCCTGAAAGAGAGAAAAACAAATGGTTATCAAATATTATGGTGAATAGCATTTGATGATACCCTGCAGAATATCTGAAAGTTCTGGAATGATTAAAATATATCTTGGATCATGCATTAAAGAGCTTTATTCATTTATTTGAATACAGTTGCAATTGGATACGAGTACCATACCTGCACAGAGATCATCTGGTCCAGACAATCAACCACCCTTCCAGGCTATGATTGGAGTACTACCTCGCTGGCTGGTTGGAACCTACCCATGCATCATACATATAACCCACACAAAGGTAAGAGAAACCACCTTCTTCATCTTCCCATTCTCCTTTTTTTCCTCCTGTCCACTTCCTTTATTCGTCGTTATCCTCCCCCTCCACCTTTGTCACCCCTTATCTCCTTCATCATCCCTCTATCTTATTCTTATTTATTTATCTTACATTTCGTTTCATATATTCCCCCTTTTCCCCTCCTCCTAATCCTTCTCTTTATCTATTTTCATCCTTCTTTTCCTCTGTTCCTCCTTCCACTTCTTCCTCTTCTTCTTCCTCTCCTTCTTTCTCTCCCTCTGCCTTCTTCTACCTCCTTCTTCCCGGTTCTCTTCCTTTTACTCTTCTTATAATTTTTCTGCATGTCCTGTATTATGCTTCTTCTCTTCCTTATTTCCCTCTTTTTTCATCTATCACATCTGAATAGCTTTATGCGTTCAACCAATGTTTTATTAGGTTACATATATGTTTTTTGTATTTCATTATTCACACTTCAATTTATGACCATTATCTCAAAAAATAAAATCAAACATTTTCTTCTCCATCACCACCCCAGCTATCCTCCATCTCGGAGACGGTTGCCAGGTGAAATACTCCCAGCAGCCTCCGATCATCCAGACCATCGTCGGTAACGGGCGCCCTCGTAATGCTGACTGCAATCAGTGTGAGGGCAAGGCCAAGGGAGCCCGGATACTTGCCCCGATGGCCGTGGCTAGTAGCCCTGATGGTAGCTATTATGTTGGGGATGGAGACTACATTAGGAGAGTGGGACCGGAAGGGAACATCACTACTGTCCTCCATCTTGGGTAAGCATTTACAAGTGACCCAAAACTGTTTAACTACCAAAAAAAGGTCTGAGATGATATCTTTATATTGCTCTTATCTTTTCCCCAACTTTTCCACAAGCCTCTTAATGAATGTCATTGCTTATGACACTGCCTGATTTGCAATTTAATCATCTCTCTACTTCACAATCACAAATGAAATGACTATTGAAGGTAGAAATATGATTTTAGAATACCATCCTTGAATATAACGTTACTTTGTCTTGAGATAAGAAATTTGCTTTGTGAAGAGGATGATCAATGAAATAAGCTCCCTTGAGATATTCACATTAATCACTAATTATATAATCCCAGATTTAATTGTCTAAAGTCTTTAGTTCTTAAACTCTTTGATAATCTTAAAAGAAGCTATATTATGTGCAGGTATGAATCTTTGAAATCTATCTTTAAAAAATTAGCATTTATACATTTGATTAAAATGATTTATCCAATACTTCTGATCAACTCCTTTGAAGTATTGTAGAGAGTTCATTCAAATGTTTTCATGTTGTTTCCTCCAGGTACATGCCTTCATACAAGTACTACATGGCTGTTAGCCCACTGGACGGCAAAGTGTACCTCTCTGACTCCCAGATGCGACAAGTCTTCCGTTTGAGAGACACCAAAGACATTGCCGACGTCAACAACAATGTGGTTGTGGTTGCTGGCACAGGGCAGGCGTGTCCACCCATCGATGGTAGTGAGTGTGGCAACAACAGGGAGGCAACACTGGCCAGGCTTATTGCTCCAAAAGGTTGGTTTTATTACCATCAGACAGAGGTTCTATCAGAGCCACGCACATAGTACACAGTCTGTATCAAGTGAAATTTACTGCTATATAAGCCTCTTACAAGCCCTATATCACCATGGGAATAGTGTGGGCTTTGTCCTTAGGGGTGATAGTCTAGAAAAGTCAAAACTGATCTATTCATCCTTGTATAAGTTTAAACTCTAAATGTCAATCCTTGGATTTCCACAAAGTATAAAAAGGTATAAAACCTAAATCACCATAGAAATAGTCAAATAGTTTATGTTCATCGTCAGAAGTAGTTTAAACTGATCATTTAATCCCCATTGAAGTCAGACTTCTGTTAATATTCAGAAATGTGTTTTAGGGCTTTCATAAAGTATTAAAAAATATTAGAAATATAAGGCTCAGCCAAACCTGTCTTGGCAGCCACCTGTTGAAAGTGGTTACAGTGTACTAAAGTTCCTTCATAAAAATTAAGTTAATGTTGTTGAATCATAAACAATTCTGATCAACAGCCTCTTGATTTTTCTTTGTGTGATCATGATAAATTTGTAAAATGATACATCTTCTGCAAGACAATTTCATTCATCATCTGTACCAATATTCTCTTCTCTATAACCTTTTCTCTTTAGGCATTGCGATAGGCAAGGACGGCACAGTGTACTTTGTTGACGGTACGGTCATCCGTATGATCACCACTGATGGGACCATTCATGCTTTCCTGGGTACCCCGGGAATCCAGGGGCCTCTCAGGCTACCACAGTGCAGAGGAACAATGTCCTTTAGTCAGGTAAATAGACATTGCTAAATTTTGTCGCAAAATGAATTTACCCTGTATTGCTATCTTTAGAAATGTAGATTGAGAGATGAAGACTCTGTGATGAATATCAGAGTACTTCAAACTTGTTAAATTTGCTTTGAATTGGGAGTAAACATAGTCCAAATAAGAAATTCATTTTTTCATTTGTCAAGAATGAAACATGTTCAATAGCCGCTCCCTCCCCCCCCCCAAAAAAACAATCGATTGAGGTCAAATGGGTTTTGATATCATTTCTTACAAATGTATACATTTTGATCCTTTTTTAGCAATTTAAAAACTTCCCAAATTTTCTGACTTGCTCTTTTTACTTGGTGATTTATTTCATTGGTCAATGTTGTCCAACAATCTTAACAAATATTGGAACAAAAAGGAGATCTATTAAGGTTTGAAAGGAATGATACAAAAAGATGAGCTTAATTCCCTATCTCCTTCACACGCTCACAGGTCAAACTGCAGTTCCCAACAGAACTGGCCATCAACCCTCTTGACGATTCCGTCTACGTTGCCGATGATGACATCATCATCCGCCTCGGTCAAGACCAGAGAGCCTCAGTCCTCGCAGGAGTGCCTTACAACTGCCCCCTGGCCTATTCCATAGACCTTGGCCAATCAGATGGCAGCGTGCCAGACGATAACATCAGCACGTACGAGTACCTTCGGCCGAGACCGGCAAACGAGGTCGCACTCATCATGCCAAGCTCGATGGCGTTTTCGCGGAGAGGCGATCTTTATGTCGCGGAAGCAAACCACCGGACGATCAACCGCATCAGCAAGATATCGAGCGACGGGACGATATCTCGGTACGCCGGGCAGGAGACCACATGCGATTGTCTCTTGGAGGAATGTGACTGTTTCGCTGGCGATAAATCCTACGCGATGGATGCCAAACTGCACGGACCTATCGCTCTCACCGTCATGCCCAATGACGATCTCATCGTCGCGGACCAAGGTAACCTGCGGCTGCGGAAGATCGCGCTGAAGCTCCCGAAGCACCGCATCGGACGCTTCCACGCCTACCAGATTGCATCACCTGACCGCGAGGAAATCTACTTCTTTGATATGTACGGCACCCACACCCTGACCAAGAGCCTGATCTCAGACCAGATGGTGTTCAACATCACCCATTCAGGCAACATGCTTGACTCGATGACCGACTCTGCAGGGGTTGTCCTTGGAGTCCAGCGGAGCTTGGATGGTCAGCCAACCAACATCGTTGTCTCGGGGATGGGATCCCTGCTACAGATCTCTCTAGATTCCTTGGGACGTCTAAGCACCATCCAGGATACCCTGCGGAACATCGTCTACCAGTTTGGTTACCATGGCGACACTGATCTGTTGACGCTGAGATGGGAGGGACAGAGCTTGAAGAGGATGTATGAGTAAGTTTGTGAAATATTTAAATTGTATCACGACTGTTAATTTATGATAGAGCTTTTGGAGATTGAATTGATATAGAATATGAATTGTAGAAAGCCTATACGATCACATATTCTTGCTGTCAAGTCTAAAGCATTTGAAGATTTATAAAAGATACAGCCTGATTTTATATAACAGCTTTCCTTTACACACACTAGTAGGAGTGATATGCAATTGTCTTCAGATTAATGTATTCTCAATTTTTTTCTATCAAACAGTCTGAAATAACCTAAAAGATAAAAGGATGTAGCAGAATCAAAACAGCTGAGGGACTATAACATTAAAAAAACAACGTTCCTAAAGTGCTTTCATTTTCTATGTGTCATCCATCTCTAGATATGAGCAGAATGGCCGGTTAACGTCGGTCAGACATCTCAACGGTCAAATGGTCACTCTGGAATCAGTGGTCAATAGAACTGTGTCATCGGTCATCATCAATCAGCCTTGGCAGACAAACCTTGCTACTGACAGCATCCATCTTGGTGCCTACATCTCAAGTAATTTCACGCAAGGTAGGAACATTTCAAAATTCAGGCATTTTTCGTTATTTTAGACCTGTTCTTTATTGTAGCATGTTGTTGTTTTCACATTTTTTACCGTGTTTTTGCATATATGAATGTGCATCAGAGAGAGTGGAAATTTTTGCAACACTAACAGCGCAAAATTCATGAAAAGAAAAGCCACCGCAATATTTCAGCTTATGCGGTATTTGTTTGCCAATCACAATAAGAAACAAGACAAATTCATTAGTATTACAACCACTTACAGAAGTATGAATTTCACTTACATCACAAGCCCTTTTCAATGGCTCTCTAATGGAAGGCCATGTTTTGATGTGGCAACCTGCTAAAAAGTTGTAAATCGGCTGTGGTCTTACTTCCCAGTGCCAGGATTGGGAAAGTCAAAGATTCTTATTCAAATAAAATGTTGATAGCTGTGTGATTAACAGAAGTGACTTGTGATTAGTGATATTTTATCCTTTAAAGCCCAAGTACAGTTTTGGTAAAAGCCAATATTTTTATCGCCAAATTTTGTCTTCAAATCTACTTAAAAATAAACATGATATCATGAACATGTTGTACAAAAGATTGTACGAAAAAATTAACAAGTTTTGGAAAAGTTATAACCTAAAGTGTGGAAAATATTTTAGCGTCGTAGCCCCCAACGCTAATTCAATATTTTCTTTCTCGATAAAGGACAGCTTCTCATGAACAGAATTGGATTAAAATTTCAGAATTTATTCTTTATGTATTCCTTTTTAGCATGCTTTAATAAAATCTTGGAAATAATTTTGTATATGCCCAATAAGAAGCAAAATATTGTTATAACCAAGAGAGGGCGCTAAATATGATTTAACGGTCAAATTCAAATTTTCAAAAGAATTCGCTAGTAGAAAATTATGCTATGATCTTCAAATGTGTATACAAACTATATGTCATGGTATATATCCCCAAAATTCACATTTCTTTAATCTTTACCAAAACTATACATGGGCTTTAAAAAAGTTGTACTTATGGCATAAACCCTTAAGCGCACCTGATGTCTGACCACGTCCCAAAGGGGTTTACAAAGGAAACAAATGATTACAAAAAGCTGCCTATCACTGCTATAATCACTTCGAAAATTCATCCATCCCGTTTCAGTTATTCTTGCCATGTCATAATTTACCAAACTAAACTAAACTTAACGATGTTTCTTCTATCTATATAGCTGACTTAGTGGATTCAGTAATCATCGATCACGACAAATCAACCACCATCACCTTCCCCAACGGACTCCATCTCAACATCGAGTCGCAGCCGCACCCCTTGCTTGAGACGGAAATAGAGGGTTCCCTATCCAAACGTAAGATCAAGCTTCCGGAGACGAGTCCGCATCGGTTGGACTGGAACTTCTACGTCAAGAAGGGTGGCCGCAACAAGGATAAGGTGCTTGTTGTTGGACGTAAACTCAGGGTAAGAACTCGGCAGTAGTCATAGTTACTTCTTTTCTGTCTTAGCCTATCAGTTTCTATTATTTCAGTACTTAAAAAATATGGCAATGCAGCGGACTCTGTTTGTGGCTCTGTTTGTGACCGAAAAGATTATGTCGACTAAGGAAGGAAATGTCGACCATTAAGAAAATCTGCACTTGTCAAATAACCAGTTATTTGGTTGTAGGGAGTATTGCTAGAAAGTTGTGATCAATTGTAAATCAACTGCAAACCTGTTGCAAATTAGGATGGACATTTTCATTCATTCAGCATGGTCTGTGCTTATTACAAGACACACTGAAACATTTTTTTAATTGTCCCATGCATATCAACTGTAACAGCATTTGCTGGTATGAGATAATTTTGTTGACTTACAAAGGAAATTTGCATGTCAAAGAAAAGTCAGTTTTTGCTAATGTATGCAAAAACAGTAAAAAGGTATGTAAAATTAATATAAAGGAAAGCCAGGGTATGAAATTTATATGACTGATTTGATTTTCTGATTTTGATGTAACAGATCAACGGAGAGAACATATTTTCCATGGAGTACTACCGTCACTTGAAGAAGGACACTATTCTGGACCATGATAACTCACAGCTCCTTGAGATATCCTACAACAGTGCTAAACTCCCGATGGAATGGAAACCAGCCTTTGGATTTGTGCTCACCAACGCCTCATACGACTCACAGGTAATTATCCCTTGAACCCTTTAACCATACTTATTGAAGATGGGGAAGGGGGGGGGAGGGTTATATGACCACACCCATGGTCATGATAACTCGCAGCTCCTTGAGATATCCTACAACAGTGCTAAACTCCCGATGGAATGGAAACCAGCCTTTGGATTTGTGCTCACCAATGCTTCATACGACTCTCAGGTAATTTAATTGATTTTGCTTTTTAATACATGTTAGCGATATTTTTTTTGTAAGAAATCTTTAAATTGAATGATGAATTGAAGTGAATCGTAAAAGCAAGAACAAGCAAGCTTAGTAAACACATAAAGTTAATGCATGCAAAAAAAGGGAAGGAGAAAGTGAGATGATGAACAAACGATTTTAGAAAGAATATGGAATATGTCCTTCGAAATCCTGTCCTAGTTAACAATAATGATGTCATGCTTTTACTTTCAATTTCTATTCTTTCTCTCCAAATTGATTTGCAATTGTTTGAATCATGGTATTTAAAATTCTTTTGAATTTCTTTTCTTTTACAGGGAAGACTAACAAGATGGCAGAGGGACCTCATCTCGGAGTCGTATGGTTATGATAACACCGGTCGTCTCAAGAGAATCACACGTGGGCAAAACAGTACGTGGAGATTCACCTACAATACTGGCCTTTTGGTAAGTGAATAAATTGTTTTAACCCTTTCTGTATCGCATTGATTCTGAAGGTAGGCCATCAGCTTAGCCACTGCAAACAATATATACAATGTACCATGCTCTGGCTTTTGTGTGTACTCCCTGAATTTACACACAAAGTAGCACTTCCCATAGAAGGGGTGTGTAGTTGTGCTAAAATGGGAAGAAAACTACTTATGTGTTAATGGAGTCTAGCAATAGAATTGTAATGGGTTGTTTTAGTTCAAAAGTTAAATCAATGCTTTTACAAGTGGACTTACATGCAGGGATATGTGACTTTAACATTTCAAAAAGATAATCACTTTGAAAGAGTTGCTTTGTAATTAAAATGTATTCCAATATCATGTCAAAAATCAATTTTTGTTGACGGGTATTTGTCAGGAATTCTTTGTGACCATGTGGCTGTCCAATGTCAATGAGCCAGTGTGATTAGCCCCTATTTAAAATATCACTTTAGAATATAATAATAATATTAAATGAACATTCTTTTTGCAAAATTACTTTGCTCCCGCCCCCTACAAATATAGGACTTCATTGTTATATCAGTTTTTGGAATAAGTAAAACCCGTTTTGCTATGGTGGTTTATTCCGAGCATTTACCTATATATCTTTGTACTTTCTCACAGCCATCTGAGGTTACTTTGCCAGGCCGACAAGTCTACTCTCTAACATACGATGGTGCTGGTCACGTAGCGAGCGTTACTATGCCAACAGGAAAGCATCACTATGTGAACTCAATCCCCTCTGTGGGTTACAACCGGATCCTGTACTCTGACGGAACCAGGCCTTGGTTGATTCTAGACCAAACAGAGGAAGGTCTACCACTTCGTCGTTACAGCCCCGGAACAAGCCGCAGGATGGCTTATGTCTATGACAACAAGGGGCGAGTCTCCGAGATATACTATGACCAGACGAGTGTGAAGTATAAGTATAACAGAGAGCAATCGCAGGTCAAACTGCTGGAACTTCAGGTTGGCGACTTCCTGAACGCAGAGCGACTTCGATACGATGGCCCTATGGTGAAACAGAAGATCGTCCGTTCTAGCGGTTACAGCGGCTTCATGAACGGAAGGTTCGAGTACATCTACGATCGCAACATGCGTCTCCTGAATATCTTCGCAGAATTCAACACAACCGTTCTTCCCGAACACAACCGGGCGTACGATCCGGTTTACGGCCGCCTGACGCAGCTTGGAGCTTTCACGCTGTCGTATCCCGACGTTACTATCCAGAACTACACGGATCAGAACTTTGAGATGAGTAAGAAATTTGGAACATATATTCTCCTACAAGAAGTCCAATACAAGGTCCGAGGCGTGACTGTTGGCCGTTTGGAGCTCCTGTTTGACACCTCGAGTCGTATCGTCTGGAACAGACTACAAATCGGAGATGCCACACACGAAACCGACTATAGGTACGATGCGAATAGTCAGCTGATAGAGGTGATGACTGATTCTCAAATAGCATGGCAGTACACGTACGATAGCAATGGCAACCTGGCTACTTTCACGCATAGACAGAACACGACACGCCTGTTCTACGATGACTTCGATCGCATCACCCGTATCGGACAGATTGAGTATCTCCACGATGAAGATGGTTTCCTCTTACAGCGTGGGAGCGAGCACTTCACTTATGACTCCCGTGGTCAGCTCGTCCACGCCTTTCAGCTTAACGCCTACGAGGTTCGATACAAGTACGACGGATCTGGGAGAAGAATCTGGCGAAAGGACCACACCGGTCGCCAAATTCAGTTCTTCTACGCCGACAACGACCATCCATATCGCCTCACCCACGTCTACGACCACAGACGACTTGAGATCACGTCCTATGAGTACGACCTCCAAGGCAATCTCTTTGCAGTGAGACAGAACCACCGCCAGCTCTACGTGTGCGTCGACCAGGTCGGCTCGCCCATCGCCGTCTACGACGAGAACCGCGTCGCCCGCAAGATCGTGGAGTATGACCCGAAAGGCAACATCCTGCATGATTCCTCACCAGCTTTCATGCTCCACGTTGGGTTCCGCGGCGGGCTCTACGATCCTCACACCGGACTCGTCCAGTTTGATGGGCGCGACTATGACTCATTGAGTGGGCAGTGGACGTCTGCTGATGAGACGTTCTACGACAGCATCGCGAGACCCCAGCAGACGACTTCTTTCAATCTCTACACCTTCCATGGGAACAACCCTGTCAATCCGCTGCTGCATCCCAATTATCTCATGAGTAAGTATTGCACTGTGTAATGACGACATTATCTATCATTGTGGTTGAAAAATTTGAAAAAAAAACTATCAACTCAAGCTTCAAGACCTGTCTAATTACATTCAACAAAGAATTGTGATTTTAAAATTTCACATACACTATTAGGATATCAAGCTAATTTCCAATTCCTCTTTTTCATTGTATGTGTCGGGGGTTTTGAATTATGACGGGTTAAAACAATAGAATACAAGAAAAACTTTTGAATATTTCACCGACCAAGGGGATTATTTGACTTCTGTGAGGTTGACTCAGACAAAGTTAACTGAAACTTGGGATTTTCACAACATACTTATGCCATCATATATTCTGAAACTATGTAAGATCAGGTAGTCAGGAATTTTAGATAGGTATAGTAATGTATTTAATTCTCTCTTTCTCCTCTTTTAGGTCTTGAGGACTGGTTACCTGTCCTTGGTTACGACATGAAGAGCCTTGTTCCAGAGGTCGATCGCTACGGCAAACCTCTCCCATCCACCAGTCTCAGACCATACAGAGATCTTACCAAACCTGTCGAGGACTATGTTAACTGGGCTAAGGTGAGTTATTTTCTGGGACTGTATGCGGAATCTATCTGTTCTCCCATTTGTTTAGGGGTTTTCTTTTCGTACACAAACACTTGAGATATTCGATAAGAGGAAATGCAAGACAGATATTCTAGTTTGAATCATGAGATACTTCTTTTATGTTTTTTTTTGTAAATTAGAAAATTTTCATACACTTCTCTGATTGTTCTTTCCCTGTGTTAGTGCCATAAACTGAATACAAAGCATTGCTATGTAAATGATAACAATTTATAATAGATTCAGTGCATGTAAATCATTACCTCTCGAGAATTTTTGAATATTTTTTTTATTTGCTGAGAAATGAGGAAGATGCTGTCAATTTTACTTATTTCACACAGTATTAAGCTAAATAGTGTATTTTCAGATATTGCTAATGCCCCAGTCACATAGAATCCCGGAAGCAGCACGATTCAACATGACTCCTTTTTTGAGGCAGTTAACTGTTAACTTAACAAAGATTCCTGTTGAATCTTGTTGCTTCCGGGCTTCCATGTGACTGGGGCATTACTGTTGAAATTAATCTCAACATATAAGAACATGATTTAGAATGTTTAATAACTATTCTCTCGCATTCTCTTTTCAGGTGAAATGGGGATACGAACAGCAGGCGATGACTGCGAGCTACTCTCCAAACTCCAACTTCCATGCCAACCCCAGCAAACACACCATCGCTGGGGAATCCCCCTCCAGTGCCCTGGGGATGTCCCCTACCAGTGACTCATCAGTCAGCTATGCAGCACTCCCAACGCTCATAGACAAGGATGTGATCTTAGCCGTCTCAGGGGAGAGGGTCATGTGCCAGAAAGCTCCGGACGTGGATGGTAGTGACACGCTGAATATTGCGATGGTGGTTAATAACTCACTGGTGTTAGATAGGTGGCATTATTCGGACGGACAGCGTGAAGTCCGCTTTTTCGTCAAGTCCGACCTTGCGAGGTACGTGAACGATCTGCGCATCCTGGGGTATAACGATAATATAACAAACACTGAGGATGTGGTGGAGCTACATATAGGCACGGTGCACATGTCCGCGCAGCTGTACGAGGTGCCTTACGAGTTTGTGGTGATCTCGCTATCGAACAATTATACCACGTGGAAGATCTTCTACGGGATCACGATGCGTCAGGCGGCCGAGGTCGTGCTAGAGTCGGCGCGGGAGGTCGCCATGCACCAGGCGTGGCTCAACGAGCGTCGCGCCCTCGCGAGCGGTCTAAGAGGGACTTATTTCTGGACCAGCGAGGAGCGATTATCTCTAGCCCAGAACAACATGGTGCTGGGCTATGAAGGACAATACACGCTAGATCCGATGGTGTATCCGGAAATCGCGTTTGATGGCAACAACATCAAGATTGTTCGATCGCCCGCGGAAACGACAAGGTGATCCAGGGAGTGAGAGAGTAAATCTCAAAAAGAACTTTGCTATGATTCTGCTGTCTGTATATTTATTTGCAAACTATTCACAAGATGTAGATATCAGAAGCAATGCTAATTTCCAATTCCTTTTTTATTGTGTGTGTTTGGGTTCTGTTGCCGAATTGTTTCAGAAAGAACAGAGCCATTCTCTCGGAGGATTGACTTCCCATCAAAATGGTATATTTATTTGTGTTCATTGCTTATTATTGTATTCAATAGAAATGAGGCATATTCCAATGTTTCAGCTTCTTTGGAGGGGAAAAATGAGTTTCATTTTGATTAAAGTAAAGTACATTATATTTCAGAACGTTTTTATAGAGCTTGTCTTAGATTTATCCAAATAAATTCTGGATATCAGAAAATTACAAAAATTTAAAATCAAAGTTTTGCCAAAAGGAGTCATTAATGGCTCTTTCACATGATATTTTATTAAGTTTTAGATTATGAAACTCTTCTCCATATATAGGCATTAAAAATGACTTCACAAGTCTATTTATGATGTTTACAAATATCAGATCCAGTGGTACCTCATTACAAGGAGAACTTATGTAGGAAACTCATGTTTTAACAAGGTTATTTCCTGGTTGCATCTCTTTGTCCTTAATCGTATTTTGACCCAGAAATAACAAACTTTCTTTACAAAGACGTAAATTCTCTGGTCAAAGTGACCTTGTTATAGCAAGGTTCCACTGTACTCAAGAAAATGACTTGTTTTTACAATATGCATCTTCAATGTAAGATTGTTTTCTCCTGAAAATGGTGCTCCAAACTGAGAAACATTGATGTTATCTCTCAGAGGATATACAATGTCAAACTCCTTTTAGAATTGAGAGAAAAATGGACGTCTTTCATTTTGGACATGGACATTGTCCAAGGCGATGTACTAAAGTGGTACTTATTTTATATTATGATCTGATAATTTATTTTTCATTGCGTTTTTAAGCTGTATATGGTTCATTGCTGATTTATTTGATGATATTGCCAAGACTTTTGCATTGTTATTACGATATAGATGTTGTATACAGAGATAGGAAAGTGTTTAGAAAGAGAGGAAGACATTTTCTATTGCAGATTGTTGCTTGGAATATGTTTCAAGCATTTGTTGCTCTTATCCTTTGATTTTTTTGTTGAGTTCACCTTGAAATATTTTTTAATGATTCATTATTAAAGATTAATTCTGGGTAGTAAGATAGAATGATGTTTAGAAATGAAATTAATTCATATTTTGCCCATATTATTTTTTGAAAATTCTCTCTCAATAGTTATGATTGAAGTCATATGAGGAAAAATAGTGCACTTAAAAATTCTACATCATACAGATTTTATTGTGAAATCATGTTGCAAATCTCAAATCGTAAAAAAAAATCATGTCTCAAATGAATTGTGAAATTATACATCAGGTCACATACATCTACATTGTGAAATTGTGTATGGGGGTAATTATTGTGGCAAAATCTGTTCTGAATCATGTTCATTGTTGAATCATGTGTGGAGAAGGTGCATTTTAAAATTGAGTCACAGATAAAACTGTGTCTTAATTATCATGTTTATTAAATTTGAAAGATAATTCAATGAGATTAGGTTTAATTTGAACTTCAATCACGTAAATTATTGTGAAATATACCAATTCAAAATTACATGATTTTCTGTATACATGTATTTAGTCCTGTGAAATCATTCATCTGCCAAGGTTTGTATCAAATAATGAAAATCAAGTTGTCACTTATCGAACAAAATCAATTTATCAATTATCAAACAAAATCAAATTATCACCTTTCAGCACTTGTAAATGATGTTACAAAGTGAGGCCCACTGTATCATGAGTCACTATTTGAATTTAGTGAAGGAAAGAATGTGATGATTTATGGTGTAAATATTCAAATATGAATATTATGTGCTGAAAAAGTAAAGCAACCAATCATTTAAAAATCACTGTTTTTTATCGATATGGAAATATGTGTGATCACTCTTTTATGTAATTTTATTTCGAAACCATGATGTTTTTTACTGGCTTGATCTCAAAATTTCATATTCAATTTCCTTGTTTCATATTGAAAGGTTTGAACAGCGACGAAGAGACGTGCCTATTTTGTAGACATTGAGCAAAATACGTTTAAAGTCTTGACATTTTGATTGTGTTGTAGATAAACTAATGAGCCTTCCTTGCCACGATGTCATGTTTTTGTGATCGCATCTTTGTATTTATATTTCTTATTTTTGACAATCACGTGTGCTACAAAGTGTTTCTCTTTCTCTGCAAAATACAACACTGAGAAAACTAGGTATAGACAAGTAGTTTGTTTTAAAGGGGTTGGACGTACATTTAGACCAAAGCTTTGTAAGAGATGTATTAAGTTAAGGATAAGATAGTTTTCAACTCTTATTTTAAAAAATATGTAAATCTAGGCATATCTAGCCATGCCATTGTTTATCCATTCAAAAGTGAATATAATGTTAAATCAACTATTTTTGTAAAGAATTTTAGGATAATTTAAGGAGAGGCATGGATTTTTAAAGTAGTTTGTTGAAAAAATGTCTTGGATGATCATGCCTAAAAATATTTCAGACGTGTAAGATATATAATGATATTTAGATGTTAAATGCAATCATGTAAATAAATTCATGATCAACTCTTGTATATGCAATAATTGTTTTATGATCAAGTGTGCCAAAAATGATTTTGTCTTATATACTGCATTTTGTGCTGAGTAGTACTAAAAAAATTGCACATGCAGTATATGTATTTGCTCCAATTGATTGAATGTAGTTTGAAATGTTTTGTCTTAAACACCACATAAATAGATGTATTCACTTTGATAAAATGTGTAATAAAAACACTTAACACAAATCTTACAAATATAGTATTCGAAATGCTGGATGATTTTCTCAGTTTTGGTCTGAAGTGAAATCTTTTTATCAATATTTTTAAAGCTACAGGAACGAAAAATTTCAGGTAAATAATTCATTTTAAAAATGCTAAGATTAGAAATGATTTTTTTTTTGATTTTCTCAATGCTGGATCATCTTCTCAGTTTTGGCCTCTTTATCAATATTTTTAAGGATTTTAGAACGGAAAATTCAGTCAAACTTTTCATTTTAAAAATGCTAAGATTTTAGACGATTGCAGATTTTCTCAATGGTAATTGAGCAAAGATAACATACTGTCATAGTAACTAAGATCTCCAATGCTTGTAATGGCGATTTATCAGAAATATTTTGATACTGATAGTATGCTAGCATAAACTTATGCTCTTTATCAACTTTTCCATCCACTTTTTGTCTGTATTTTCTCACATTTAAGTGCATGTAGATATTTATAGTTCGATGGTCTTATTGAAGAGAATATGTGTTTCTTCTTGATTTACAGAATGTTATTCATGACTATGTTTTTTGACGATGTGTATAAATCAACTGCTATGATAAATATATTTGTAAAAAAAGTACCAAATACTTTGTATAACTATATTAAATGTTTTATAATCAAATTTATTACTGTCCATGTGTATATTAATTTGTATTTCCATGCCTGCCTCATCAAAATTTTATTTGAAAGATATTCACCGTTTCTGCTTGTCACCGGAATTGTCTGAACAATATGTGTACAAAGCGCTCAAACCTATACAAAAAAAAAGTAACTAATTGATTGTTAGGGAAGGAGAGAGAGAGAGAGAGCACATAAGTGAGAGACAGAGAGTTAAAAGGGACTAATGAAGAGATTCTTTTGGGGGTGGGGTTGTTAGATGGAATGGGAGATATATAGAGTGTAGCAGACTTCTGAGAGAAAGAGGGAGAGGGTGGTGTGAACATACAAGGAGAGATGAATTTGGTAAAAGAAGCACAATGAAAAGGGACTGATTAAGTAGAAGAGATAGAGAGAGAGAGAGATAGAGAGAGAGAGGGGAGAGAAAGAGAGAGGGAAAGAGAGAGGGAGAGAAAGGAAGGGTGTTAGAAATGTATGTAGATATGAGAGACAGGGAAGGGCGACTGGTAAAGAGAGAGAGAGAGAGAGAGCAGGAAAAGGGTGTTAGACAGAAGAGGAGAGATTACCGTGCACACTGTATGCCGGGCTAAAGCCAGGGTGATAATGATACAAAGAACACTCTCCGGAGTATATTGCATTCCATGAAATTTCATGTATTATTATTGTCAAAGATCAGAGACAGAGAGTGAACAATGTCTTGAAAGGGGGGAGGGAATGATAGAGACTAAAAGTGACCTTGAACTAAAGTATGGAGTGTAAAAATGACAAAAACTGATGACAATTAGTATACTTATTAAAAAATAATAATTTATTCATGCTTCAAGAACACTAATTAGTTTCAAACAATTATGAGCTCACCTGAACCAAAACCAATTAAAGTTTTGTACAACTTTAAAGGGAAACTACATTCAAACATGAACTTGCTATCATTAAATGAAGAAAAATAAGATGAACAAACTGAAAATTTGAGCAAAATCGGACAATCCATTCTAAAGTTATGAATTTTCAATGTTTTGATTTACACCCCTCATGGGCTTCTTAAATTGCCAAACGTACAAGCACAAAATGGCTGCCAACATAGAGAACTCTCCATTCACTTTGTACACAAAATTTCACATTTTCATCTTTTTCCACTTTTTCCAGAAAAGTAGAGAAAATTTTGTTTCTTCGGTTAAATATATTATAGCCACATCAATTCTGCAAGCATTCCAGAAAGAACGGTGTTGATTCTTCATTTGAAATATGATATTGATCCATTTTCAATAAATTTATATACAAAGTAAATG
>BQKZ01011389.1:9793-22629 GCA_036244855.1 Temnopleurus reevesii | reverse complement strand
GAGTTGTCAAACCCATTCCCCTTATGTGTTTTTGGAAACCGGGCGTGAATGCAAATCCCAAGCAAGCCGGGCAAATATTTTCATATCCATATTCGAGTGGAATTTGAAGCCCCAGGCACCTCAAAACAGAGAGAGAATGAGATTTAGTAGAAAGGTTGCAGATTGATTTGTGATGAGAGAGAGCCAGTTAGAGAAGAAAAGGTTATATTTGCATTTACAGTTGACAAGCATTTACTTGTTATTTTGTAACCATTACACTTTACTTCTAATTTCTTCCTGTGTTTCCATTTTAAATTGCCCAATAATTGTTCTGACATGATGAGGAATTCTGGTAAATATAGTATTCTGAAAGTTGCCAAAGAGATGGTCAACTTGCTAACGAAATCTTGAGATTCGCTCTCTCAAGTTGTGAGCAGCTACACAAGTTATGTTAGGATTATTTACAAATGTCAGGTTATTTAATTAATTAACCTGCTATTCTAATACATGCTTTAGAGATGGACTACAGATTACTTGTCATTACTTATACATGTTATCAGCAGTAGCTAAAAAGGTAGATGATAAAAGAATGGAAACAAATCTGAAATTTTGCTTCACCCTATGTTTGATCAACACCATTTTTTCAACTTGATGGAGCTGGGGTTTCTTGAATATCTTCATGAATCGTGACTAGTTTCAATTATTACCTGAAACCAGAAAGTTATTAGCTGGTGCCTCTTTTACACACCATGTCTTTTCACAAATATCTTTATAGCATGATCTACATCACGTTCTTTCATAAAATAATGTTTTATACAAAAGGAACATGAGCAAACACTCGTCTGACTCCACACAGACGACAACATGCATAACTTCCAGAGGCAGACGTTTCAGCCCCAATGTGAAATCCCTCATGTCACTTGTATGATGTGATAATCTTGGGAGTGTGTAATCAATTTTCTGATCATCTCTTGAATTCTAATGATTCTCTCATCTTCTGCTCTGAATCACGAGATGATAAATTGTTTATGGTATTCTCCGACTGTGTCGATTGGCATTTGCATCGCAGAGGGGTTCTGGCTAGAGGGACTGCATAATTTCACAGCTCCGAGATTGTGACTTGACTATCAAATCAGCTGAATAATTGTTTCTGAGTTTGAGGGTAATCAGCCTGAATTTCGAGAAAGCTTTCTTATTCATCATAGAAAGCGGTTGATATGTAAGCAGGTATATTTTGTCTATTGGTAGCAAGACTAGCACAACACTTGACTGTTGTCTGCAAAGGGGTTTGCTAGTCTTTGCCTCCAAAGACAAAGTGATGGTCAAAGTACTTCGGATTTGGTCTGTGCCTGCAGATTATGGGAATCACCAAGAGATCATAATTTTATGATTTTTTTTCAAATTAGAAAACATGATCTTAAGATTGAAATCTAAACTTTGCAAATTATTCTTGATGCTATTCCTATTCTAAATAATAGTAATACAATTCTTGAATTTATATAGCGCTTTTTCCAAAGGATACAAAATGGTAGGGCCTATATTCAAAAGATAAAGATGTGTAGAGGGGATTTTTAATAATTTTGTTTTGATTTGTCTGAGAAAGATGCGTTTTTCCTATTGCATCCGTTGATCAGGCAATGTATGGTGACCTTATACATCTTCACTTCCTCTGCTACTTTCATATGGTCCCATGTGTGCAGTCCATCCTCTTAGGGGGCTCTTTGAAGCGCAATGAAATCACTGACCAAACAGCTATTGGCAGATCTTGTGTGACTGTACTTTCACTGTAGATGCAATGATTCTGTTCTACTTATGTGAACCACCATCATCCCTTCCAGGATTTTCATATTGTGTCTCAGGCAAAAAAATTGTTGCTTGCCCTCAATTGATTGTCATTCTGAAAGTGGCCCAATGTGAACATTTTCAAAATGACCATAGATCTATGCTATTTTTCAGAATTGATGTTCATGAGCAACTAACAATAATTTTTTTAGGAAAGGTGGGGGCATGACCTTCCCATCCCTTTCAGCATTTAGGAGCATCGTGGTGTATTGTTGGACCTTGTTATTCTTTGGCCAGGTAGGTTTGAGTTGCTTGTAAAATGTTTATTCCTTGCTACCTTTCTACCTTCCTTTTTCCATCTCAAGTGCTCTTATGCTGCCTCCTTCATGTCTCTCCTCTCTATGCATGGTTGCTCTCAAGTTTGCTCAACAACAGGCTAGTGTCTCTAAATCTCTAAAAATCTGCATGACCAATTTCATGACCATCGGATGCAAAGTTTGGGCAGAGGATGCAAACTCTCAGCGCTACCAAAGATGGAAAATTGCGTACCGGGTCACAAAGTTCACATCCCAAATCTCAAATTTCATGACCTTGTCGCAAACTTCACACTACACTTGTCCTGTTGTTGAATGAATTTAGGAGCCACCAAAACTCTCCCCGCCTCCCTTCCCCATCTTTTGAGTAAACACGGATCAGGGGGACATGTATCATAGGTTTGATCTTGAATGAGCCAGCATCCCGTTGCCCCTGGAAATGGAAATGACTATTATGTAATGATTCACTGCTCCCAGACACCCACATCCTGGTGATAGATACATAAAGGTGATAATAGATGAGAGATATGCTCATGTGATGATAGATGATAGATGAATGTCATAAAAGATGAATATGGAAAGAGGTACCGGTACACAAAACTGGCTTGAGCATACAGGACTGTTACTTTGTAAGAGGAAAAAACACTAACAAAACATACATAAAAATAAGAAAAACAACAGGATCATCAATTCACATGGAAAAACATACAGAAAATATAGTAAATATAAAGAGAAAGCAACAATAAAGCACAGCAACACATAAAATTTCATTCTGTTGAAAAAAAAGTGTAAAAAGCTTTTGTTGCTGCCCTACTGCCGGAACAGGCATAACTATCAGTATTTGTGTTGAATAAAAATGATTCATCTTCAGGATTTGACATGTCATCAAAGTATGTAAAATGTGCCTTTTTCTATTTTTGCATATTGGCAAACACCATCAAGAAATATATCAATGCTACCAAAATAGATTAACACAATGAGATATATTTCCATTTTCATTACAGACTATAATTTTCATTTCACCGATAATACACTTGCTTTGAATGCTTATGTCTAGGCCCCATAACATTTCTGACTAATTTCTTTATTGGATTAATAAACCTATTTTTACATATCCTTGGTTTACGAAGTCCTCTATCGGCTGTTGCTCAAAGTTATTGATTTGAACTAATATTAGGTTAGATCATATATCCTTGAATTATATTAAAGATATACACTAAGCTAATACATCCCTGTATTTGCTCTCAAGGCTATATGATCCCCATGAATTAATACTAAGGAGATTTCCATGGATTAAATTCTCTGCATTATGAAACTAATCTGGAAAATTGTGAGATGTGTAAAACTGCAATGCATGATACATGTGTATCTTGGGAAGCACGCGTTAGATTTACAGCGTGGGTAGAAGAATATCAGCAAATATTCGGAGCAGAAATGTCATCTTCAATTCCCATTAGATCTGGTATGCTTCATATGAAATAGTATACGACCTGCTGTCATGCCACAGGGAGGTGTTCACACTAGTGCTATATTTCAGAAGTGATTTGAAAATTTCCTTTGTGAGTGTGAACTAAATTATGAATTGGAAATTGATGATGTAGTTGATCTATCAGCAATAGTAATATGGGATTCTTTCATTTATACTAATATTTTTGTTTTGTATTATTTTGATAGGTAATAAAATATATGTTCATGTTTTGGACATCATAGATTTAAATTGAGGCAACTCTTATACCTCAATATTTTTCAATGATTCCTACTCAGTGTAGTATTAGCTTAAGTTTGAAAGCACAAACCCGAGACTTTTGGTGTGTGAGTGCGCGGAGCATGATACAGAGTATGCGCTGTGTGACTTCATCACACACAATACAGCATTGCACTCTCTGTGTATGCGCACAACGAAACCCAAGGGTCTGTTCTAGCAGACTAGCATTAGCTTGTCAATTATGATTGAGTTTAAAAACCATGTGTAATCATAGGACATTGCATCAAGGACTTGGGCATCGAAAAGTAAATTTACAATTATGCTGTACAGCAAGTTTATTGTATGCTGGTTTTGTAAAATCAGTTGAAATTTTATTTAATATATGTAAAATGCTTCTCTCTTTTGTATGAATGCTGCACACGATCAGAGGGGCATGTGAGACTCTATGTTTGAGTGCTGTGTGTTGACCCTGTGTGTTTCGGACATGAGAATGTGCAGAGATGGTTGCTATAATAACACATAGTCCTCAACTGGAAATTGGAAAAGATAACCCAACCCCTTGCAAATACTTGGAAATCAAATGTAAGATATTGATCATCCTGCGAAAGGTATATAAAGCGAGAAAAAGACATATTAAGTGGAAGGGCGAAAAAAACCCACCAATGCTTGTATGCCAATTTAAAAAAATGTAATTGTTATTTCTAATGATGTGGGATAGAAAAGCAGATTATTATTATTAGGCATGGCATTGCTTTGGTTTCTCCCGAATGAACCAACACAGCCTGCGGGTTCATCTCAGAATCGGCCGACAATTCTCCCAAATTGAGCGAAAGAATCTCCCAGTTGCGCTGGGACAGAAAAATCAATAATGCTTGCAATCTTTGGATTTGCCTAATAAGATTTAGTAACTGTGGGAACAATTATACTCGCGGGTATGCTTCACATTTCTTCACTTATGTTATTTGATGCCCTGTCTGCCACGGGGTCTAAAGATGAATGTTTGCTTGGGACTGGTTGCATGAAACCATCACAACACCAACATTGGTGATAAAAGCCTTTTCATCGAATTTCTTTTACAAAGATTTTTGATAGTCAGAACATAGACAGAATTTGAAACTTTTAATTTTCTTTCTGGAAATTGAATAATTTGATATTCTTTCTCTTGCTTTCAATTAGTAAAATCCTCTGGGATACTCACAATATGTTTTTTTAATTGAATTAGAAGATAGTGCTAAGAACACATTTTATAGGTTTTACTTGAATTTGTAAGTCAATCTGTAATCATTGTATACTACATCTTGAAACTAACTTGTAACATAAAATATCCATTCATGCTTACATGATGAATACCCAATTATATCTTGACCTGTAAAATAAAAGAAATACAATCAATATTGCAATCAATTGCAACTCTAGAGTACATGATTTACTGTGCACTTACGATGAATATCAATTTCAAGATTGACTGTATCTTTGTATGTAGATCAGGACGATGTAAAGTGAATGAGAAAACATCTGAGTACCAAAGGAGCCTAATATTCCCCTAAGTTTTCACTGGCTAAACACTGGATAAGGATGAGGATATTGATGTTGTGTTCTATTGTTATTATCATTATTATATTTGTTGATGGGATAAGAGAAATCTTAGAGCAGGTTTTGTGAAACAGACCCTTAGTTTTCTCCAAAGGGCTCAAAGAATTTCTGATGGCATGTGATAGTATGAATGCTTGAGTGTATGTATGTTTGCTTGTGCGAAAAGATTTCAAGAAGGTTAATGATAGAGTGACATATGAATTTAATGCATCAACTACACATGAAAATATCATGTAGTAATCTATAAATGTTTTTGTGAATGTTAGTGGAATAGTTGAAGGATCTTGTGTTATGTTTTACATTATACATAATGATGTCATACTAAAGTTTTTTTCTTCTTCAAAGTATTCCTTTATTTAAAAATGCCCAATTTGATTTCTTAATTAGATAGACTTCAAGTCATAGATAATGAAAGGAAAAAAAACATCATGAATAATACCTTACAGTTAAAAGAATAAATTGTTTTGATTATTATCATCTGCTCCAAAGCTCTGTATATTTATACACTTTATATTGCTGGCATAATGATGTTTGTATGTCACTTTTGACTCCTTTAGTCATTATCACCTTCATGACTTGCAAATGAGTCCCTGTCCATATTAAAGGATACACAATGAACATCAATCACAATTTTAAATTCTCCTGTTAAAAATCATAGTTTTCACTGTATGCGTCATTATTTGTGATGGATATATGCAGCCTGGATGTATTTATAATGGTGATAGTGATTTGGTAAATTGGCAACCCTCTGGGTTTGTTGAGTATCATGTTATCGGCTGTTTAGAGTCAGGAGGGCTTGCCCAACCCACCTTGTTTACACAACATCAATTCTTCACAAAATTGCATCGTGCATTTATTTTTTTCACTCAAGGCGGCTGTTTATAAAAAGGGGAAAGTGATATAATATGTCTGATAACTGCAAAGAAGTACATTTATGGGGTGTTGTTCAAAATCAACTGCAACTTTGCACATTGTAATGCGCATTTTCATTTGCTCATGGTATGCGCATTTAATAAGGCACACATGAAACGATGATTTTGATTGGCTCGTTCCGATCAACTGCAATTTGCATCATTGGCAAGACTTGAACAACACCTCCTTAGTGATGTTTTAGTTTTTTCTTCAATCAATGATAATTGATAGATACATGGATTTAAAAAGTGAAGAATAAAATCATTTCTAATTTTCATGATTTGTTGTGTCTGTTGTCTGATCTGCTGTGTGATTCAAATATTTATGCCTATTGTCAGCATCTCTGGATACTGTTGAAAGTAATGAACTCCCATGGTGCTTCCCAAGTTTTGTCATCCATCCTTTAATAGTTGCAATAACAGTATAATTTACCAGAATCACATAGTAAATTGAGTTATAGAAGAGGAAGTGAAAGGTTCATAATGCTCCTTGTTTTCGTCATTTTTGGAATGGTTTGAATTAAAGAGGTCATCTAAGAGCAGGTCACTATTATTCTTGAATTTGAAACAGAGTGTACTTTACAAGTCGGACTGAGTTGTAACTGTGAACTTTCAAAAGCCTGTCTATTCAGTGAACTAATTTACCATATTTTATTTTAGTTTTTTAAATTGCAGATATCTTTTTTCATTTGTCAGTTTTAAAAATATCAGAACAATTTTGATATGGTGGAACTGGATAAGTGGCCTTTACTTTGCTTTCTTTCAATTCTAGATGTTTTCTAGATGTCTTTATTTGCCAGCTTGGTAGAAAAGATTTCCTTACTATGCCTATTATAGACTAAGTTATGATCTATCAACAACCCTGGGGAAATTCCATACTAACCCTAATTTTACTTTCTGAAATGAATTTTTGTGAAGTATTTATCAGAATTTTATTTCCCTGTGGATAGTCATAATATGAAGTCAGCATCTTCAATTTGTATGGGGCATTTTGAATCGAATATCAATTGTAACGTAGTAATTTTGAGTATTTATCGGAAATGGAGGAGTTCTTTTATTCGAAAATGGATTATTGCGAGGAAATGGGTTGTTAACAAAAATCTGGCATAGGGTGGTTATTGTATGATACTGCCTACAGCGCCATTCAAGTGTAGCAAATCGGTTCACCATCATGGGGTTATTAATTGCCTGTCATTAGATGATACACCCAGCTGCGCTTAGAAATTTAGTCTACATACTCAGACTTTGATTAGGTATTTAGTGAAATTAATAAGTGTTATTTGCATCTACATGGGTGTTAATTGATTTATTAAATATTGACGCTTATTTCTTATATCGATATTTTTTTATCTCAAATTTGCCACCTGATTTAAATCTGTTCAATAGGGGATATCTTCCATCCGAAGAGTCGATGCATATAAAAGAACAGAATATTTTAGTAAAAAATATGTGAACTGACCTGAGTTTATGGTTGAAGACTATCTGATTAGGGCTCGCTGTAGAAAGGCACATGGAAGATAGAAGAGAGAGCAGTAGGGGATTGGAGAGTTGAACGTGTAGTGGTAGATGATGCATGCATAAGAAGATGGACAAAAAAGAAGAAGAAAGAGAATAATAGGATGGAGGAGAAAGAAAAAGTAGAAGAACAAAAAAAAAGGAGATGGAAAAAGGTAGAGAAAACAGGAAAAAGGGGTCAAGGAATGTTGGAAAAGATGGATGCAAGAGAGAGAATTAAAACAGAGTTAATTAGGATACAAAGATAGTGGAAAAACAAGAGAGATTTGAGAGATTAATAACCAGTACATAGAGAATGAGAACAAAAAGAGGATTTTCAAGAATTAAATAGCAGACAAAAATTGTTGAGAGAAAACTTGAGCAAAGAGAAAGTGATGAAAAAGATATGTCATGATCTACAATATTATATTAAGAGCACAAAAAAAACTGATTTAATTTAATGGATGCCCTGATTGATATATTCCCTGCGTTCGAGAAGCAGTGTCATATCACCAATAGGCCATCCCCAATGATCGACTGCTACTGGGGAACAAAGGAACGAGAGTGTGCTGGTGTGTGAACGTCCCCGCCTACCCGCCCAAGAAGCTGAAATTTGAGCCTGGTGTAGATGCTGGTCGAGATGGGGAAATTATTTGCTAATGACAAAGGGATCCTCACCACTGTCATCAGTACAGGGAGGAGGGTGGAGGAAGCTAGTCTGCATATACACACTCATTCTTGGGAATTGTTTTCTTGCCAGTTATTAGTTGGGTCAGGGTTCCAATGTTACCTGGAAAACCTGACAATATTTTTTTAAATGAGTGAGGAAATATGATTAAAACAAATCCTACAAAGTTCAATTAGGGAAGAATCCGTGAATTTGACACAATATTCATTTGATAAGTGAAGATGTGTCAAACAGTGAATTTTTTGACAAGCTATCTTAGAAATTTTGTTCTCCAATGGTGCAAACCCTGTAGGTACCTACCAGCCAAAGACAGCAATTTTGCTATTTGCACTTTACAAGTAGTATTGTTGTATCATAAATCAATTCATTTGGATATCACAAAGTCATACGTGAAAGACGCAAATTGGATTAGCATTACTGGAGTCTGCTATTACCAAGAGTAACTGTGTTTTTACCCAGATAGACATTTTTATAATGCTGAGAAAGGGTCACTGGTTATTCATTAAGTTTTGCCTACCTCTGAGAAAAGCTTTATGAAACACAACCCTCAACAATAAGATGGACTAGAGACAGGTGTGATGCATTATGGTATTGTGTTCTGTATGAATAGTATCTACCCATCTATGATAGAGAGTAAAGTACTCCCCTGTAAAGTGAATGATAATAACATTTTGTTTTGTCTATCTCCTGAAGAAAATTGCTGTCATGCTTTTTCGCCAATTATGGTTCACTTTATTAACTTCACCGATGGCACCCATACAGCCTCAACTTGGTGTGTGTCAGCAGACTAGTTGTCGGTTTACTGAGGGTTGGATAGTAAACTGGGACTGGGTATTGTTGAAATGCACTGTTGAACTTGGGGGGAGAACACAAACAGCTGTTCAAAGACTGCCATCGGGGGTCCTCTTATAATTAATGATGGTGATAACAGTCCCGTGAATTAAAACTGTTTCAAATATTCTGGGTGGTAGAATTTTATCAATTGATGTGGTTCGGTAGTTCATTAATTGGTTTGAGGAGGATATAAATGGTGTCATTTTGTTGGTTGTAAATGGTATTTGATGAGTACATGTACAATCCATTAACCTAGATTATGTAGAGATAGAAGAGGAATGAACGAAAATAAATAGGTAGAGGGGACCAAACTAGGAAGAGAGAAAAGGAGAGATAAACAGAGAGAGAGAGAGATAGAGAGAGAGTTGTTGCAAAAGAAAAAAATAATGAACAGAGTGAGGGGATTTTGTGTTTCATATAAATCACTAAACCTCTGTATTTCACTTTTTGTATCACCAATAACAGCACAAATATGTTATTGTCCATCAATCGCATTTTTGAATTATAAATAGCTTTATTATATTCTTGAATATAAAAGAAATGGACCAAATTTATTAGCATAGGATAGCCTGGGTCATAACATTGACCTCATCAAAATTAGTGCAAGGTAAACTTGACTGATTCTCTTGTCATAACTGCATCCCAAATATTATCTTGCTCGTCTAACAATCCAACGATGAACATTGATACTCTTCGTCTCCTGATTCTTGATGGAAGTGGAGGACTTTAATCTAGTGATGGGGGATGCATCATCATCATTCCAATCAACTCTTCTCACCAGGCTTGATGCTGATTCTTGTCACCTCCAACAACATCCCGCTAGCAATATGACCATCTTTCCATCACGGTGTCTCTCTCAGGGGCCTGTTCACACTCCTAACATCCCGCTAGCAATATGACCATCTTTCCATCATGGTGTCTCTCTCAGGGGCCTGTTCACACTTGTAATATCCTGCTAGCAATATGACCATCTTTCCATCATGGTGTCTCTCTCAGGGGCCTGTTCACACTCCTAACATCACACTAGCAATATGACCATCTTTCCATCAGAGTGTCTTACTGGTGCCTATTCACACTCACAACATGCCGTTAGCGATATGACCATCTTTCCATCACGGTGTCTCTCTGAGGAGCCTGTTCACACTCCTAACATTCCGTTAGCAATATGACCATCTTTCCAACATGGTCTCTCTTAGATGTCTGTTCACACTCAAAACATCCTGCTAGCAATATGGCAAACTTCCCATCACAGTGTCTCTCAGGTGCCTGTTCACACTCAGAGGATCTTGCTAGTAATATGACCAACCTTCCATTGCACTGTCTGTCTCATGTGCCTATTCACACTCCTGATATTCTGCTAGTGATACGACCGTCTTTTCATCAGTGTCTTTAAGGTGCCTGTTCACACTCACAACCTCCCACTAGCAACATGATCATCATTCCATCACACTTTTCTCAGAGGCCTGTTCACACTCACAATGTCCTGCTAGCAATGTGACCAACTTTCCATCACATTGTATCTCAGGTGCCTGTTCACACTCACAATATCTTGCAAACAATATGATCATCTTTTTCAAGTACCTTGTCACACTGAAACCACATTAATTTCTATTCTCTTGCATATTCCAGAACTGTTGGCATAGGATAGTGGTACCACTACCAGAACAGTTAACTGGTACACAAAGCTTTGGGATAGCAAGTGATTGTCCACTAACAATAACATGCTACCCTAAAACTGTATTTGATGAAAGTGTTGTGGATGCCTCTGTCCCTGGAACCTAAATTTGTACATATCAAAACTTTGTATCTTCTTCAGAGGTGCCCAGGCAATTTTGAGAGAAACTCTTACACTGGCTGTAACAGCAGATAAGGGTTGTAGCTTTGATAGGCTTCTTTTCAGACAAGATAAGCCTACAAGTAAATGACACTGAAATAAACTCTGTAAATTGAGAGTGTTACTGAAGACTGTCTAGCAATCAGTGCGTTTGTGATTTTGAAAGGAGATCTGCCTTGTTTCAAACATTGAATATCTTTCCCTTATTCGTGCCAATTTTCTTTGCATTTCACCTTTCTGACCTCTTTGGATTTGTCTGTGTCCACACCTTCAAAGGATTCTTGATACTTTTGTGACTCCATAACGTTTCTTCAATGTGAACTGGCTGTCTTGGCTGAAGACCTGTGTCTTGCTGCTTCACACTCATTCAAAATGTAGGGTTCACACTTTCAAAGGATTCTGGATGCATGATTGTGTAATTCTATAACATTTCTTCAGTGTGAACAGGCTCTTGTTGCTGAAGGCGTCTTGTGGCTTCACACTCATTCAAGCTACAGTGTTCACACCTTCAAATGATTCTTGATACTTTTGTGATTTTATAACATTTCCTTAGTGTCAACAAACTCTCCAGGCTAAAAGCGCTCTTGCTTCTTTACACTCATTCAACATACAGTGTCCACACCTTCAAATGATTCTTGCTATATGTGTAATTCTATAATATTTCTACAGTGTGAACACTCCCTGGTTAAACTATCTTGTTGCTTCACACGCATTCAAAATGCAGTGTCCACACCTTCAAATGATTCTAGATTCTTGTGTAAAATTCCATAACACTTCTTTAGTGTGAACAGGCTCTCCTGGCTGAAGGCGTCTTGCTGCTTCACACTCATTCAAGATGTAGTGTCCGGTATCAGTGGTCACTCCATGATCCAGGCATGCACTTCAGGTCCATTTACATTGTGCCACGTTAGAGTAAATGTGTGAATATGGGAAATAACATTGGAATCAAACGTTCTACGTTTGCACATCGTGAGACAACTGATCAACTTTCTTCAATTAACATTGGAATCGTCTATCCTCTCCTAAATAGTCACTCATATATTTGAATCATACTCGATATAATGACGACTACATGCTGTTAAAAGATACCAAACAAGGACTTTTCAGTGGCTAAATTTACAGAGCTCACAATGAACTGGCAATTTCCCCCCATTGGCACACTTTACTTTGATTAGGGAGTAGAAGATTTTAACCTGCTTATGAATAGTTTTCATAGAAAATTGAATTGAACGCTGATGTTTTGCCTGAAGGGTAAATTCACCTTCCTATATTAATTCTCAGAATAGTTTATATTGATGCATAATCTTACATTCCTGATCATGTTACAAGATCCAATACATAGTCAATGTTACGTTTGATCAATTCACTGATCTCCCGAAAGTGGGGTGCTCAAAATTTATAGCGCCATCTGCGCTGACCTAAAATGTTGATAATTTCGACGAGAGTTCAATCTTGTTTTCTGCGGGTAAATCCGAAAAATCTTGAGAATCCTGATCTCATTTTGGAAAATGACACAAGTTTATCCAGGCACGGAGGTTAGTAATCAAGCATATTAGGATTTTGTAAAGAAAAATAATGTATAAACACACACATTTTGATGATATTTGTGTGCAATGTTACAGTGATCGATGAAGCCCATTGGGATTTACGTATACGCTACGGGCTATGTCAGTATGTTAAATCACTGTGCAGAATTTGCACT
>BQKZ01011387.1:0-28364 GCA_036244855.1 Temnopleurus reevesii | reverse complement strand
AGACGTCTTTAGATTAATCATGAGAAATGTTCAGTTATAAAAACTAAGAATTCTAGAAACAAAGCGAGTTTTGAATGTGGATTGTTTAGGTAAGCTGGTGAATTATCTATTACCCACTAGCAGATCATTTCCTCTGTCTTCATATACCCTTTAAGGATGTAGGGTAGAACCGTTTTTTTTTTCCTTCTAAGTATGGGATTACCATTCTTTCCTGGAACTTAATGCTGATTCGATGATTTCTCCGACGAAAGCTGTGCATATCACTTTTGAAATGTAGAAGGTAACCAAATATGACGTTTAGATATCTTCTTGAAGTGCCTTTGACTCGAGAGCATGTAAACGAACCACCCACTGGGTAGCTAAACGCGTCTTTCTGTTCATAACGCAACAAACGTGTGTGTCTTTTTTTCAGTCGAATTGACAGATTGTTAAAATTAGATTTTTTTTTAATTCTGATGGATATACCCAAAATCAAACGTGTGCTTGTTAAATTTTGCTTATAAATTTGTTTTCTTACCTTCAGAAATTCACCAAATTGAAATCGGTTATCCTTTCACATTTCATCATTCCAAACTATGGTCATGCAAACTGTAAATTGATGACGAAGCGAATTTGCGCTACCTCCCTAGTTCTCATTCTTGAAACAGGTTTTACTGGGTTACAAGCCTAATATGGGAAGCTAACATGATAATGGAATATCCAATTTCCGGGATCAATTATGAAGTAATAAAGGAATTCCTTGGTTTTAGTATCAGATTGCCGGGTAAATTCTGATATTGATTACTCATGAAAATATAACATTTTGTTCATGAATATACATTATATCGATTTGGTATCAATATTGATTGATTTTGACAATAAGATGGGTGAGGATTAATAAAACGGCCATCAAACCCATATTAAACCGCGATTTTCGGAAACACGTTTTACACAAATTCTAAAATCTAACCCATTACTGTCTAATTACGTAACCCAATTCTCACGAGGGTTTGCCAAAAATATCATCTTCCGGGCTTCTTGTGACGCTACCTTTCGTTGGCATCGAGAAGCGACATCCTGGATTATTTATCCTTACCCTTATTTTTAGCGATCCTGTTTCATTTAGGCTGGCAATTGACCCAATTACGTTGGTTGTGGGTCTCGATATTAAGATGGTGGATGTTTCTGGGTTTTTGGGTCGCGATGATTTTTAGTAATCAGTCGGACCGTCTCGCCTGCTGGACTAACATTGATTCTTCATCTCACACCTGCCTACAGACGTATCCATTACAGACGTCTCTATTTTCTCGCAATGATTCGGGGATGACATGTTTGAAACGTGATTCCCAAACAATAACATTGATATTGGAGGTAACCACCATCCAGAGTAAAAGCATTTATTGGTATAAATGCATTCTAACAAGTTATATTTATACATTTATAGTAACAAAGATAGGACAAAATCATGTGTTTTGATATATTTCTTTTTACCAGGGTGGTCTTTCACTAAGTAACGAAAGGCTTTAAGAACGAATTCAAGCCCCGGACACATAGGACTCCGGGAGAAACACGATTCAAGAGGCAGTTAACTGTGTTTTAAACAAAGAGTCGCGTTGAATCGTGTCGCTTCCAGGCCTCTATGTGACCGGGGTCTTACGCATGATTGGTATCAGTTTTTGTGCTGAAAAATCGAAAATATTATGCGTATTATACTAAATAACGTATTTCAGTCTTTCTTAAAGTCGTTTGTAACTTTAAGAACGCTTTGATGAAAGACCATCCTGATGCAATAAGTTTATGTTTTTTTCGCGGTATAATTTGTATCATATACTTAATTAGGCTATTATTAGAAAATGTGTCTTTCAACCCAAATATATTTAGAAATGTGTTCTAACCAATGTTATACTTATTCAGTTTGCTCTCTTGTAGATAGGAATTGCGGGCGTTGCAGATATTACAGATATGACACTTTAGAAGAAGGAACTGCTCATGTCTTTTTTTTTATATTTTGCAAGGACTTGATTTATTCGACCAAATCCGATCTCCCTTGTATCTTGTACTTTTGTCTGGATTTGCTCCTCATCTTCCAATTGTAGCCTATATATGCACAGAAATGCCAACCGTTCTGGAATATGCGTGAGTTCAACATTAGAATGTGAATAACGCAACAGCTGAGGAAAGTGAGAGCAAAAATGACAATGACCATATTTTCAGCCATTCAATTGTAATCAAAAACTTAATTCATTTAAAAATATACGTTATATTCTCACGCCTTTGGATTTTTAGCCTGCGTCGGCCCAGCGTACTTGAAAATATAAAAAGCTCCCCGAGCTGATCAGACGGTGGATTGGAGTTCGGCTTGCTCTAAAGGAGCGAACGACATTCAACCGTATGGCCTGCGTCTTTCAGCGTCCAGCGAGCGGTTTCACTCTTCATAAAACGATGGGCCGACGCAGGGTAAAAACTCAAAGGTGGGATTCGGCCTTAACGGAACGAATGGCATCTCTGCATACATCGTCGCCTGATCGTCTCGGCATCTTCCTACCATTGACACCATTTGACCTTTCCTACTCTTATCAATCTCTTTATCAAACGAACCCACCCATAGTCGGTGAATAGGAAACACTTGGTGAGAAGTACTCTAGATTCGGTTTCATCCTGTTCTATTATTTCCTTCTTTAAAGACTTTTAAAGATTTCCAACAGTCACATCGTATACTCGCTATGTGAGACTGGCATAAGAGATACATACTGGGAGAAACGTAACCACCCAAATCGATACCGCCACTCGTGGACATTGAACTATGGCATATAGGAATCAGAAACAACTTTTTGGTTGTCTCTCTGATGGGGTTTTTCAACGCATTGGCATACGGTACCTCAAAATCTGATATGCTACTTTGACACAATTTGTATAATTTTGCATGGATTTGTTCATCGTTTGTTCATCGTGTGTGTGTGTGTGTGTATGTTTACACATATAGGTTTATGAGTATGTGTGTGTGTGTGTGTGTGTGTGTGTTTGTGTGTGTTTGACTTGGATGTTCAATCCAACTTAGCTCCATGCTACATGCGACATGCTACATGCTACACTGACAAATAATTATCCATGATTTCCCAATGTAGGGACTAGAATGCCCATAACTTCACAACCTCCCCCCCCAAAAAAAAAGCAATGAGAAGAAGCCTTCATAGACGGTTGCGTCTCATGAGACCCCCTCCCCGGATGCGCCAAATTAACTATCGCATATTTCACTTCATGGATCGACAGCAAAATTGTCGATTTTGTAGGCTTTTGTTAATTGTTCCTATTTCATTTTTGGTTGAAAGAAGAAGATAGAATAGATTATTGGCTCAAAATAGGAAATTGAGAATTATCCTAAAGCTTCTTTCGTTTAGCAATGGTATTTTATATTTTTAAAGCCTGAGGTAGAAAACAGATAAACCATGACTTAACGAGAAATAAAACTATGTCAATCAAGGGAATATCAAGACTTTACAAAAACGCTGATCATTTTGAAAGTACCAAAGACATTATCAACAGCGATAAAACTTGTATTGAAATAAGTTCAACTTAATTGTTGTATACATCAGAAGAAATAATTATCTTTATTATTGCTTGTAAAATAATGCGAACATGATGGTAATGGAAGGCATTAATTTAGCAAAAACTACTTTGATTATGAATAATGAATAATGATAATACTAACACTAATAACAATGATAGTAATAACAGTAATGATTATAATAGATGATGATGATTGTTAAAGTGGTTTTGATAATCATCTTAATAAATTATAATCAATATGATTGTATTATTACTATTAATAACTATATAAGGCCGAGCAGATGAACCAAGTGGAAACAAAATACTAACGATATCTTCCCCAAGAAATTCACTGGCGAAGTCTGAAGTGAATTAAAGCAATGACATATCCCATTAATTTCCCTGATTCCAATGTTGGCAGCTCCGCTTTTTGAATACATTTTTTTTTCATTTGATCACGTTTGGTGGAAGCCAGTAGATCCCTCGGGAGATTCCACACTCGTATCCAAGAATAGAAAAGAGGGTCAAAGCAACAAGAGCCCTCAAATCTTCATCGATAATGCCCCGCGAAGACCCTTCAATCACACCCCTCCAACCCCCCACCCCAATTTCGACGTGTGTATGTTGTTGTGGTACAACCTGCTGGCACCAAAATGTGATTGATTAACTCAGGTAGCTCAGCTAAAGCCTCAAGGATCAGGCGACTCCCCATGACCCCTTGGCCTGCACTTTAATGGGACACAGCCTCAAGATGGCTACACCTCAAAGTTAATCGATGGCGTATCCAGGGCTTCAAAACAAAAAAAAAAAGGGGGGGGGGACGACTAGCTGGTGGTTTTGGTCCCCTTTTTCACGAGGACCTGACAAAGCCTCAAGGATCAGGCGACTCCATGTGACCCCTTTGCCTGTACAGCCTCAAGATGGCTACACCTTACAGTTAATCAATGGCGTAGCCAGAGCTTGATAAGCAGGGAGGGGGCGACTAGGTGTTGATTTTGCTCCCCTTTTTACGACAACCTGATAAGCAGGTAACAAATCTTCAAGAAATTTAGCACCAATGAAAGCACAATTGGGCATATTCCTACATGTATACTAAAGCAAAAAATACTTGGTCGTCCAAACATGTCATTTAAAAAATTGGTCTGTTTATCGAATTAACTTTTGTTCTGCTTATTTAAACAGATTCCATGCTGAAAAAATACAAAGGAAATGGAATCAAATTTCGAGTGGCTCTTTATTTCACTGCATTTAAAAGTAGTGAGAAGTAACCAACAAAATACAAATTAGATTGGACCATTAAAAAAAAAAATTGTTTGTGAAAAGGAACCAACAAAATGAAGACCAAATCGGACCATTTTAGAANTGTTACTGCAAAAATTGTGAGAAGCAACCAACAAAATAAAAATCAGATTGGACCATTTCAAAAATTTCAAAATTGTTTGTGGAAAGGAACCAACAAAATGAAGACCAAATCGGACCATTTTAGAACGTCGGTCGGTGGAGGACGACAAAAAATGAAATTCTTTCCCCCACCCCCCTTCTGCTTACATCGGGGGTGTTAGCCCGCCAACCCCCTTCTCCCAGCAAAGGAAACATGCACATTCTTATCGACAGGGTTTGGTGTCATCTCTACTTGTCAGAATTCCTCACTCGAGAACGCACTTCTGCTATCTGGCGCTCGACAAGATTTTTTCTTCCCGTCGTCACTTACTTGTTACATTAGGCAAAGTGGTAACAGCACTCCTTGATGCGATTGTTCTACTTCTCCAAAGTTCATTACTCCCGCTTGCTTACTGAAGCCATATCAGCAAAACCAATTCCGAGCCATCGACGACAGACCAACAAAAAAAGTGCTGTATTACTCTCTATAAGTCTGCGGTTTAAAGGATGCCTTAAGTAAATTTGAGAAATGTTGATATTATTTTGTGATGTAGTCGCTAGACCTCACAAAGTTTAGGCAGGTATAATGTAATTTGATGATGATGATGATGTTTTTTATGATGATGGTAATGATAATAATACTTATACTGATGATGATAATAATAATAATAACAACAATAAAAGTAATAATAATAATGATAATTATCAGTATACTGATAATACTGATAATGATAAGAGTGAAAAATGAAATAATAATAATCATAATAATAATAATATTAATAATAATAATAATAATAATAATAATAATGATATTAATAATGACGATGATGATAACACAACAATAATTCCGATAATACCAATGGCGATGACATGAAATATTATGATGTGTCAAACACTATAAAGTGCACAGGGGTTTTGAATAATAGGACAATATATAAATAGCATTCAATCATTAATTTCGATTAGAAGCGAAAGCCTAGTTCACTGTAACATCGTTCTGATTCTCTAGAATGGCTTATCCTTAAATTCGTTGGTAACTTTAAATCTGTCATTTGTTACAAAATACACTCTGCTATTTACAAAACAAAATGTTATGGACTTTTAAAAGACTAAGTTTTTTGTAAAGCTTTCGGAGCATTTAATTGAACTGGTTTTACAGTGATTTGGAGTGTAGATACTATTAATCTTCATGAAACTTAGTATGTTTGAATGACCGCGTTATTCTATTGATGTATTCTTAGATAAACATTAGATTCAATCATTTCGACCAACATTTTGTTTTCAATTTTCTTGACTTTGATAATCTCTGTTGCCCTTGGTTTTTCCTTCTTCACTTCATCAGATTTAATATCGACTCAATTTCGATTACCCTTAATAATTAACCTAATACTCATTCATTTTCCTACCATACCAGCTTCACAAACGATGCCGATTGTTCTTGAATTATGCACTAATCGGATCCCGAAGTCGAGATTACAAACCCCGCTTTCCTTTTTCCTTTCCCCGAAGCCGGGCAGAGTAGCAAATGCAAAGTGATTGTTGATGGGATAAACATACGAGGGTATGAGATGCTGGTGTTATCATCAGGAATATGGGTGGCTTTTTATGGAAATCCTGAAGTATGATCATCGATAGGCCGTGTGGATTGTGAAGTTTGCGACCGAGGTTGTATTTGATAAAACTGTTCGTCGATCTATACCCACGACTCTCAGGTGTGATTCAATGACAGGACCTTCCATCGTATGCAGGAAAAGAGTCAACAGTCAATCGTTGAGTCGTGAATAGATGTTTATGAAACACAACCCAAGTCGTGTAATTTCGGGGGTATTCGATGTGAAGTTTGCGACCCAGGATGTGAAGTTCATGACCCATAACGCAATGTTTGTGACCCAGAACGCAAAGTGTGTGACCCAAAACGCAAAGACTGTGACCCACATTGGAAAGATTGTGACCCAAAATACAAAGTCTGTGACCCACAACGTAAAGATTGTGACCCATAACGCAAAGTTTATGACCCAGGATGCATAAAATGTGAGCCCAGACTCAATATTTTTGACGCAGAATACGAAAATGTGCGCCCTGGTTCACAAATTTAACGTCCCGAGTCCGAGGACGAAATCTTTGAGCCTGGTCACAAACTATGCTTCTTCGATCATAAAATTTGCTACCTTGGTCCCAAATTTGTGTCCCTTAGCACAAACTTTACACATTTCAAATCGAATATTTTCATAACCTGGGCCCCGTAACATAAAGGTTTGCAATCAATCGCTATTTGATTTAGCGATCGATTGCAAACTTTAGTACATGATTTGCCATAGACTTGCGATTGATATCAATCGCTATCAGATTAGCAATTAATTGCAAACCTTTATGTTACGGGGCCCTGGCTGCAAACATGGCTGCACTTGCCCTTCGTTTAGCGTACTTTAAGGGTTCCATAGTTCTTTTTTAGGAATATGGCTTATATGGAAAGTAGGTTGATTGCCAACGGTGAAATGATTCACACTACAAATACATCATGAGACGAATTAACCCATATCAAACAAAGCCGATTTTATTTGCTGTTCAGCACTATCACCGTGCCTTTTCTTGTAGATTATATTCAATTAACATATATCAAACATTTTGTGACAACAATCTTCATCAGACCATGTGAATCGAAGCTTATTCAAAATGAAAATGAATCACGATTTTTCCAATTTGCAAGCAAACAATTCGATCTAATAGAGATATACTGCTGTCACTTTAAGAATTATCATTTTTTTAAAATAAATTCGTGCAGCCAGAACAAAATATTTTGATCAATTAAACCTGTTTAACTACGTGATGTTTTATTCTTGGCGAATCTCTCCGTTGGAAAAGTTTCCTCAATTTGTTTCTGTCGAACTATACTTTTCACAGTGATCGATCATTTTAAGATTATACCTTAAGATGCGATGCAATATTTTCCCTAAAAAATGAGTTTACAGTCTGATCCGTAAATCCTTTATTTGATAGGATATTGTATTTTTCGCACGTATTGTTATCTCATCAGTAAATGAAGCTTTTAAAAGTCATATACTACAAGTCGTTTTGGCGTTTTATGATTGATATTGCTTTAGTTTTCTAAAATGAATGTGCAATCATGTTCCAACATAGTTTTATCAGCGTGCCCGAAACTGTTTAAGAGAGCTTTTCATTTTCAATATATCACGTCGGGGGTTTTGCAACCGTGGTATAATCAAGTTTTTGAAAATAGGTTTTACTTTTTTTCTGGACCGGCCTAATTATACAACATAAGTTTTTCTTTTCGGGTATATTCTGTGTTAGCCTCATGTAGCCTCATGTGGGACATGTGGGCCTCTACAAATGCCCATCGGGGTGGGGTGGGGTGGTTTCATCTAGAAGAATGGGTATTTGGAACGGCTGTTCGGGTCGCTGACAATCTGCAACAATTCACTTGTGTATCCCGAAAATGTCGTGTAGTTGTTTTGTGAAAATATAAATGGGGTGAAGTAAGCCTAGAATGAGCCCTAATATTTTTGCATTGGATTCTTGACGGAAAGCTTTTACATTCCCTTAATTTTTATGTTGAATATTCTTCATTAAAATCTTATGAAAGCAGCTCCGAATGAAAACATAATTATTATAAAATATAAAGGGGTGTCAGTTCACACTTTAGTACAAACTCCTTTGGGTTTAATGTGAGGATGTATAGCATTCATAACACATTTTAAACTCCATGTTCATTATCAAGCTAATCGGAAAATTAGCAATTTTGCGATGCTCCATTTCTTAGCATATCATGAAAGCGCCTAATCGTGCATGACATTGGGAATATATTACCTGCAAAGAGCTTTGGTATTCCTCCGTCCTCACATGACCGCTACACGCTGAGATGCGTTTTAACGAATTATTTCACAAACACGATTGTGATGGTAATCGAGAGGCCTTGGCGGCAAGAACAAAGGCAACTGAAATACTTCCTATTCTCAGGGCAAGAAGGAGAAGGAAAGGTATATACACACACGCTCAAACGCACACACACATTTATACATACACACGCAATAGTCGCGCACATTTTTATTTCGAATCGACACGACCTACACAAACACAACACACGTCGCGGATACACACAAATTGCGCGGGAAATAAAAATAAGAGCTTGCGACACTCCCTGGTGCGACGACTGATTCCTATGGAGAGGTTTTATTAACTTCTTTCTTCGCAACTGCTCTTGCTTGTCATGTGATGCGGCTGGGAAGATTGGTGAATTATCAAGACTTTGATTGATTCCCGCAATGTGATGTGAAAAAGGAGAGGGGGAAAGATGTAAATCAGGTTGACGGAATGGACCTAGTTTTGAGGGATATTTGGGTAATCATTCCCCCATAAGACCTCATAATAACCCACTCGACAAGCATAACTCCACTTTGGAAAATATCAACGAGATTCAAGTTGAATATTTCATGATCATAAGGGGGTTTGATGACTGTATCGGTTTCGTGGCGTGGAATTATTTAATAAAGCAAGATGAATGACGCGGGGATTGTATAATGAATGGCAGAATGTTCAATGAAGTGATACAAGCCAGGCAATTAGATCTAATGATGATAGTGTCATGGAACTCCATTCTATGTGCCTAGGGTAAAGCCTGCGTCACACCTTTGCGTTTTTAGCCTACATCGGCCCAGCGTTTTTGGAAGTTAAAACGCTCCCTTGACGCACAACGGCACATGTCATACGGTAGACTGACACTCGTACGCTCGCTGAGCCCAAGCCGAACGTTAGTCCACCGTCCGATCTGCGTATGGTGTCCGTCAAGGGAGCGTTTTTAATTTCCAAAAACGCTGGGCCGATGCAGGCTAAAAATGCAAAGGTGTGATACAGGCTTTAGGGGAGATCATTATATGCATGTCATCTAGGCGGAAGGATATGTCTTTTAAGTCATTGGTTAAGACATTACAAATAGGAGCCGGATTGCCCTACTCGGAATTCAATGACAACACTCGGAAATTAGATGGTAGACTTAAAGATATTTGTTATGGGTTATGAAGGCGCTATTTCTTATTGATGATGGAAAGTCAAACGGTTAATCCATTGCGTACTGGACCAAGATGTCCTTGTACAAATATGTCGGTAAACACAGAATTAAGTAGTCGACAGGTTAAAGTTAGATATTGTTATCTTGCGTAGATATGAACATATATCTTTTATCATTCGGTAACATTGAATATGTTTAGATATCTCATCAGCCCTTTCAATCCTTCCCGGTAAGAGTAACTAGAGTTTTATAAGGCGTTAAACAAATGTAATTTTTAAAAGAGACCTTTTAAATGTTTTAGTCTGAGTAGATATTACTATCTTGCGTAGATATGAACATACAATATTTATAGAAAATAAACTGATTGACCAGTTTTAATGGACCCCGGGGTCAGTAAGTTTCAGTTATGACTAGACTTTGGTCAAGGTGACTAAGAACCGGGGAAATATTAAAGTTGATGAGACATCTTTCCATTTCATCCATAGTGTTTTTTTTTAATATTTCGAGAAGTGACACTTTCGAGGGAGTAATGATGTAGAAAACCATCACTATGGCCACAATTTTATATAAGAAAGTAGTCCGATTGACCAGTTTTAAAGGACCCCAGGGTCAGTAAGCATCTTAACATTGAATTATGACTAGATTTTGGTAAGATTGACAAAAGATCTGGCAAATTAATAAGATTTAGGATATTGTTTTTTTCTTCAATCTTAATGTACTTATTTCGTCTGTGTTTTCGGAAAATGACGGTTGCGAGAAGGTGATGTGAGATACCATCAGGGTTACGGTTTCATTAAAACGTATTCTTATACGTGATCCCGTATTTCAACACGATGCTCTTTAAATTCTTGCTATGCCGGCATATCTGTGTCTTCATACAACGATACCCTATGGTCACCGTCACTTCGCCAAAGCCCGGACGATTTATTCAATCATAATAATATAAAGCTATAGCTTTAATAGCTATAATAATCATTTAAACTGGTCAATCAGAGTTAGTTCCCTCTCAAAGAACGCATTGCTCATGTGATTATCACTCAATGACCACACACAATCCAAGCGAGGAGAGATCGGATCAGGCATATACGGAGTCGAGTATAGGTGTTACATCTTAATTGGTATATCTTTCAGCGGTGATGGGGACTCTTGCGATACCGGAAACCGCATTAGCGCGAGAGTATTGCTATCTGCTGGAGTCATTTGGAAGCAATGATCCTACCAGTCGATTTTAGTTGTCTCTATCAGCCAGCTCCATAATCAGATACCAACCATACCACGGCCACTGACGGCTGCTTTACATTTAGACACCAGTGAAGTTCGATCTGGTGCCTGTAACATAAATCAGATTGCGATTAATCGCATATTTTTAGTTCTTGATTTCCCATTGACTTTCTATTGATATCAATTTTACGATCGATTGTTATGTTTTATGTTACTGGGCCCAGGTGGGTTATAAAAAAGGGTGCATATCACGAGTTTCTTGTTCTTTGGGTATATTAACTTCACGGGAAATTCTAAAGCAATGATCAATGACAATTAGTATAAGTAAGCCACTGTCACCCGATATCTTGATTATATTTGCTCGCTTGGCCTTGTCCCTTATTCTGAATTGTTTACCAATGAACTCTTGAAAAGGTTTGGTCGATAGTTACCTAACACTGGATAACATACTGTCCACACAGCTGAAATATGTTAAATTTATTCTGAAGTGGAAAACTCTTAACATAAAGTCGACATATCTTACAAAACAATCGATTAGATCTTGTCCAGTGTATGTGGGGTAATGCAAAATTACATCATAAGTTGGACACATTTTAACGAATAGTTCTGGGAACAGTATGTTGCCCAGTGTTGGATAAACTTTTGTTAACACCTTTGCATACATGTATCTATATACGCAAGAATAACAGCTTGCATTTCTTGTAATCTTAGGTTGTTAAAATTCAAATATTTCCCTTCTTTGCCGCTGTCCTTTTAAGAACTTTTGTAGCTAATATGCGCTGTAAAAAATGTTGCTATTATTATTTCAATGTCATTTCAGTTATTTTTTTTTACACAATTCGCAGAAATAACAGATATAAAATACATTTGAGTTGTAGTTGGCGAATGCAAGATAGCAAGACAAAATAAAATGGAAAGATTCGCAACTACGATAACAATAATACAACTGTGCTTCAAAAGAATATTTGCTCATCGTCTAAAGTTGTAGATTCGTGTTTGTGTTCAAAGAAGCGAACATAAATTCAATGCAGTTCATTACCGCACTATGAAACGCATAAAAGATTATTGATTTCGGGACCGTCATGGTCGGATTTTGAATGAGGGAAATCTGAGAAGTATTGAAATCTTGCTACTCTTTTAAACGTTCATAATGGATATTGCATCATATTGTATTTACTTGTGTAAGGTAAGAGTTTTGGTCCAGAAAATGCTTTTTAGCATGAAAAAGTACAGAATAAAAGGGAAACTATAGTAACTGAAATTGCCTTGCTGTCAGTGCATGACAAAACTGAACGAAATGTGATAACAAAATCGAAGTTAAGAAATTTCAAAGCCCCCATAATATCGCGATTCCTGCCGCTGACAGGAATCCGTCAGGTCGGCCAATTGAAAGATTTATCAAAAGTGGTACTATTATAGCATTATGATATAAATAAATGAAAATTATAACCTGTGGAATCATATTTCACTTGCCGAAGTTTCTTCTGACCAAAATTATTTTACCTTCAAATTGAAACGGGCACACACACAAACCCCTTTCTATATCTTTAATGGTAACAGATGGAACGTGACACGTTTTAAAAGATGGGGGATGAGGTATGTTCAGCCAGTTTAGCACACTAAAAAAAAAAGCTCCCAGCCCCCAGCCCTGTTACGTGGTCCCTGTAAATGAAGTACTGACACGGCGCCAAAAGTATTTTTAGTAAGATCCAGTGTATTATCAAATATAGTGTAAGTGTATGAATCATTTCGGGGTTTCTGAAAAAAAAACTAAGCGCTTCAAACGTGTGATTTAACACCACCTTTACAAGACCTCGTTGTGCTTGTGATGCAATGTCTTCAAGAGTGTACCTGGAACTCAATACTTGAAAGAGCACGATATTATCAGAATGGCCGAGATAGAATCAGAAATGAGATGAACCTAGGAGTCATGGGGCAGAAGGGATGATAAAGGGGGTGATGAAGGGGTGATAAAGGGGGTATGACATCACCCTCAATAAGAGGTCAGATATCAATGATGTTGGGGCAAAAGTTCGAGCCAAAAATAGATCAGGTTATCTGATTCACTAGGTCCTAATTTTCAGAGATCAATATCGAACGAGAAATATACTGCAGCGACCTTTTTGGGAACCTTTTTTGAGTCTTTGAAATAAAGAATAATGTCCCAAGCCCTCTTGTTCCCGTTTCAGAAGAAGATTCTATTCTGACATCGTCACTATGACATTGCAGTTTTGATGCTCAATTTTATGTTAGAAAGTTAGCATATGAATTTACCAATTTAATAATTCAATGTACTTAGAGAAAGAGAGAGTTCTTGGAGAGAGCATTAATAAAAGTGTAGTTATGGCATGTACATGGTTACCAATTCTTCATTTGAATGAATTAATAAATGTGATAAGCTGTATCTCACATCATGCATGCAACTATATTAGCATCGTTTTTCTAGTTAGCTCAGCTTGAATTCATGAGAATCTTTAAATCAATTAAATATTACCCTTTGATTTCCTTTCTAGGGGCATTTAGACTCTTATGACATTGACATTTATCAAAGCTTTCCATTTGCTCATCTTCTTCTAATGATATCAAAACATCTATACGATTTCGTTTGCATTACACTTCTTCGATGTAGTGCAAATGAAGAAACGTGCTCACCACCATCTGACAAAGCGCTTAAAGTGCGCTCTAATAAACTATTTCCCCATTCGTACCTGATATGATGTATGCTCTCACTCTAGCTAGATCATTCTGCTACATCGATCTTTAATGCAACAAACCTTTGACGTCATTATCATTATAGATATATTTTTGTTGTCCCCAGATTACAAATTGCACTCAATATTTGTTATAAAAGTGTATAGATGTATCTTTAATAGTACATATGTTGCACAGACATTGATGATGGAGTGTAGCGTGGTAAGATAATGTCAGACGTAATAAATGAACGCTACTGAAGACAAAATAGTACGAAAGTCATTCATTTTACACTTATTTTTTCTTAACAATGATCGATCAAATGGCCTTCCCNGTTTTTAAACTTTATTTATCGTTTGTGATTAAATGTAAGGATAACAAAACAAATCATGCTTTTGATGAGAGTTTATGAATTTACTTTTTTGTTTTCTTAATGGAAGTGGCTAAATATAAATTAGAATGGAGATATACATTTACATTGTTGGACAGAATTTGAAGTATTTGTACTTTCATTCATGACAGTATGAATGACACTTATCAAGAAGTGGATAGATTAGTTTACCCGGAAGTGTGATGTCTTAGTATTGTTTAAATAAAATTCTTATAATTCTTCTCTGGGCGATAATGATGTAAACTCATTTGATTCATTCTACTTTGGAAACATTACTTCTTACAGCCGTTCGAATATCACAAGAAGTCCTAGATGAATCGTGTCCATGGCATTTTTCTAACGAGTTAACTTGAAGGAAATGTAAATGAAAGACACAAACTTATTTATGTAGATAATTTTATATCTAATATTATTAAAAGTGACGTATGCGACATGTCACAAACAAATAACCATGTTATGATGAATCAGCACACCTATGATAAAGAGTTGTTATTTTCTGTGTACAAACACACCATGTCATGACCAACTGATACTCTACCCTGTTATTAAAGATAAATTGAATAAAGGAGACTCAGCGCAATTTTCTTTCATATTTCTTTCAAACTAGCATGAATTTATCCCTCTGAAGATATTCCATAAACATGGGTCTTTTTTTATTATGTATTAAAAAAAGGCAATAACTCGAGACCAGGCAAGCCCTTACCGCTACGTGACTCGTTCTGTGTATGGGCTTACGGTGATGGAATGGCTCTTCTGGTTGTAAAGTACACGGGTCACCCCTCCTCCATTTTAATCTCTTTTCAATGTCACTGTACTATGCGCTTTATCTTCACACGGTCTCGCTTTTTATCATGTACTAGCATCGTTCTCATGCTATCTGTGAGGTTGTGATACGTGAAAACAAAATAGTTTGACTCGAGATAGCTCAATTATTGCCGCTTGCAATATGCCAGAATTTGAGTGGTTATTATGAAAGTCACAGCAGCAAGGCGGCCTACGGCCATCATAAAGACAATTTGAGCTCCCTTTTCATTTACTTGTAAATTCACAGCTGTGAAAGGATATAAATGAAGGTCGTATTTGATAATTGGTCAAAATATGATTTCATTTCGAAGAATGCATTTGCCTTTAATGAAAACCGTTTTGAAGCGTTCTCTTCAGATTGCATACAAATCAGTAATTGAAGTTACGAACAAGAGTAGCGATGTTGCTTGAATGAACCTAATAATTAATAATACAAGTTGGTTATGAGCATCGTAAGGGGGTATAGGGCTACCCCCCCCCCTTGGTATACAGTAGAATGCTAAAAAATGCTATGGAGGCAGAGGTTTTNAATATCAATGATGTTGGGGCAAAAGTTCGAGCCAAAAATAGATCAGGTTATCTGATTCACTAGGTCCTAATTTTCAGAGATCAATATCGAACGAGAAATATACTGCAGCGACCTTTTTGGGAACCTTTTTTGAGTCTTTGAAATAAAGAATAATGGCTAAAGCCCGTTTGTTCCCGTTTCAGAAGAAGATTCTATTCTGACATCGTCACTATGACATTGCAGTTTTGATGCTCAATTTTATGTTAGAAAGTTAGCATATGAATTTACCAATTTAATAATTCAATGTACTTAGAGAAAGAGAGAGTTCTTGGAGAGAGCATTAATAAAAGTGTAGTTATGGCATGTACATGGTTACCAATTCTTCATTTGAATGAATTAATAAATGTGATAAGCTGTATCTCACATCATGCATGCAACTATATTAGCATCGTTTTTCTAGTTAGCTCAGCTTGAATTCATGAGAATCTTTAAATCAATTAAATATTACCCTTTGATTTCCTTTCTAGGGGCATTTAGACTCTTATGACATTGACATTTATCAAAGCTTTCCATTTGCTCATCTTCTTCAAATGATATCAAAACATCTATACGATTTCGTTTGCATTACACTTCTTCGATGTAGTGCAAATGAAGAAACGTGCTCACCACCATCTGACAAAGCGCTTAAAGTGCGCTCTAATAAACTATTTCCCCATTCGTACCTGATATGATGTATGCTCTCACTCTAGCTAGATCAATCTGCTACATCGATCTTTAATGCAACAAACCTTTGACGTCATTATCATTATAGATATATTTTTGTTGTCCCCAGATTACAAATTGCACTCAATATTTGTTATAAAAGTGTATAGATGTATCTTTAATAGTACATATGTTGCACAGACATTGATGATGGAGTGTAGCGTGGTAAGATAATGTCAGACGTAATAAATGAACGCTACTCAAGACAAAATAGTACAAAAGTCATGCATTTTACACTGATTGTTCTTAACAATGATCGATCAAATGGCCTTCCCAATGCTTTGAATTGTCTTGCCAAACATTTATAAGTTTCCTTTAATTTTTTTTTGCTGATGACCCAAGGTTTAGACCCAATATAGCGATATGATGACGAGAGCACTGAACAATTATATACTCGAATAATAATAATAATAATAATAATAATAATAATAATAATAATAATAATAATAATAATAATAATATAGCATTTAAACACGCCATCTCTCTAGTCACCTATTCAGAGGCGCAAGGCAAATTATCTAATATTATTACCCGGCCGTAGGATAGCTGCCAAGTAGGCACTTCTGCGTTTAGAAGAATAAATTCCTGCCGGTACCCATTCACCTCACCTGGGTTTAGTGCAGCACACTATGGATAAATTTCTTGCTGAAGGAAATTAACGCCCTGGGAGAGATTCGAACCACCGACCCTCTAGTTAAGAGGCGAGAATCCGAACCACTATACCACGACGCTCCCATATTTATTCAAAAAGTTTTTATATATTTTGAAGGAATAAAGTATTATACATATAAGCACTAATGAAATCGAATACATATGGATGTCTTAAAATTGGCTTTATTAACATACATACTTCTTCGAGATGTGACTAGATACGCAGACCTCGATCAGAAACCGAGGTACTGTTTTTTTGCAAAGGGGGAGGGGCTGCCACAACTGGATCTGTGTATTACCATTTTGCACAGTCCCATAATATTGACTTGCACGTATTAGCTGAAAAGGTATGTGTGTGTGTGTCGGGGGGGGGGGGGATGAAGGAGGGTCCTTGTCGAGTGGAAAAAATATTACTACAGGCTGAACGTTTCAATATTTCAAGGAAACGTCATTACAACTCACCTTTTGATTGGAATAGGGTAAAATATGAAACGGTACCTGGTAAAGCAATACAGTCCGAGGCAGGAAGATTTCACGATCTAATTTGTGATGGGTATATGTCTTCTACTTTGTTATCGCAAGCCTAGGTTTGCCTCGATGCCATAACCTGCTAAGAAATAAATGTCATTCTGATTTATGCATGCCTTGATTTTCAATCAAGGATTCGCAATATCCTGACGTATTTGATTCGTAAATCAACTTCAAATGCGCGCAAAGAAACATGGGAATTAGGCAGTGGATGCAGCCGTTAATACGGGTAGCCGTACGGGGGTATACCTTCGATGTCTTTCCAAGCTTGACAGGGCGCCCATCTATGAAAATTAGTTGTGACGTTGCCTCGAAAACTTCCCTTTTGGAACTCACTGATTTCTCAAGTATTTCCATATGCCCCTCGGCGCCTGCATTCTCTCATTTCCACAAGTATTTCTAATTGATAGTATTTTCAGCTGAATGATTCTATGTCTGGAAACACAAACAAATGCCACTTTGTGTAATCTTATAAATCACGTGATATGCGACATTTTTTTAATGAAAACATGTTGTGGTAATGTCTTAAAATGCACATACAGAAAAAAGTCAAGGCCTCGAGCTAATCAAGCGTCTCGTTATTTTGGGACACTTTGGTGCTCGCTTAATGCATATATAAAAGTTGTCTAATTTCATTAAGTTCATCATCATTAAACTTCTACGTTATCGTTAATGGCACAATTAAAAGAGGTATAATCTGATAAATTCATATGGAAATTATGGCAAGTAAACCGACTGTACTGCAATATATTCCTCATTATTTTATTGATAATTGAAATCTCGGTTGCACTCTTCGTATACACATTTCTAAATTTCCAAGTTTCTAGATATATTTCGTACGTTGAAATAAAACACAAGAAATATTTAGTTATCATAGAATAAGGGGATGGGGAGTAGATAAAAAAAAAACGTGCGGAACAGGGACCAAATATATTTTGCGCATGCGCATGAAAGTAATTCTTTCTGGGAGCCATTTGGTAGAAAGTGAGTCAATGAGGTCTCTTATAGATCCCGAGTAAAGATATGATTTAATCCCAAGATTGTTTGCAATATCCAATAAAAAAGATTCAATTATGACCGATGATGCTTTCTAGGCTGCATTCTTTGCGGTCTCGCTTTATTTTGATAAGTCTCATGACGAAATATAATACGGTTCGTGATGACGTCATTAGCCAGGTACCTCGTATAGCTTATTGGATGGGCTTTATAAGTCCGGGTAATTTACGGGTTCAGAAAAGCCTTTAGTCAGTCAGTAAATAAGTTGACATGGCTCCAATAGCAGATATATAGCGTAACGACTAGATTTTAGGACTTGATCTTAATGCAGCGGTTCTTGATTGAAACCAGCTTGTCTCGTGCACCGAGATTCATTTTTAAAGATTTCTTTATTACTTTAAAATCATTAATAATAATAATGAACGGTTTTATATAGCGCTTATCAACTCTTCATGAGAATTCCCTGAGCGCTCTACAATTGCAACATTATTACCCTTTGTATAATGCTGTATTGCTATAATTGACTATTTTTTTTTTATAGACTAAGGGGTGTTATTTAAAAGTTCAACTTGATCGCAAGTTGCAGTTGATCGGAACGTGCCAATCAAAATCATTGTTTCATGCGCGTCTTGTCAAATGTGCATACCATGCGCGAATGAAAATGCGCGTTACAATTTGGAAAGTTGCATGCAGTTAATTTGCAGTTGATTTTGAACAACACTCCCTAGCAGGTACAATGTACAACTCCAGCTCGTTCGATATGCATAATAGACAGTATATGAACAAATAAATGACCTTCTCATATTCGCTAATTTTTAAAATGAGCTCCAACATAATGAGTTTGCTAGCACGACTATTATGCATGCTTGCGACTCTCTTGGGTATAATATTTTGTGAGACGGCATTTTGACTGTCTATACACATCCATTTAAGCACAAACATATTTACAATAAAACCTTTGCGATAGTAGTTCAATTAGAGTAGTATATCATTATTGGAACATAAACACCATGTAAAACGCATACATTTTGTGGCAAATAAACAAATATGTCATCAAGTAATTTTATGTATTTCATACATTTATATACTTTAATGAAAAAAAAGATAATATGTTTGACTAAGATCCCGTCTTAGCTTGCATGCAGTTTTGAAAATATTACATTATTATTTACTAAAAATGGAGTGAATAGACTTCTCATCTGTTCTCCAATATTGCCTAAATAAGAAATGGTGTAATATTCTATATACTATATGTAGACACCTTGAACGATTTTAACTGTTTGACGTCATGTCATGATATATTTAAATCAGTCAATTAAGATTTGTGGAAATTCCACATATATATCATCACTTGCTATAACTGTCTCATTACTCAATAAATTGTACATTAAATAATAGAACAACTGAAGATACATTTGGCAACTGAAGGTAAAAACATGTCGTCAAATTGAAAGATAAAAATCAGAAATAACTATTAGCATTAATACGTCATTATTGCTTATTTCTATCCATATTCAATGGCAACATTCTGTGCAGTGTAATACATTTGAATCTGTGCTTTAACTACGTGTTCATAAGAGGATTTAATGTTGCTCGAACGCCAAAACAGGAGATCGCAAAGAGAGATTCGAGTTAAAATTAGATGACGTTAAGCGATGGCTATATCCGTCAACAAAAAGAGAGGGATCATAAACGCCTGACCTATATATTGCTGTCTAATCGACCCAGATTTGACTGTTAAAAACGAGAAGCGCCATTTCATTACAACCCATCGATGTGTTGTTACCTTTTCCCGATGCTTTTTACTGTATCTATAATTGGAGGGAAGATTTAAGTGTATCTCGCGCGCTGTGTGTTGTTCGCACCGTCCGTCTGACTCCGATTGAAAAGCATTTTTTTTTGTTTGATGGATGCCTCTAGATGCCTTTGGATACCTCTCCCATCTCAGACTACGATATTTTCAGAGAGATAGGCTGGAATTCGATCCATATCAGGGCGCCAGTGTATTATTGGGTTATGTTAAAAGTTCTTTTGTTGTATGCTAATGCGATTTGTTGGAATCTGAAAGGAAAGATGAACGGGAAAAGCTCGACTTGCGCTTGCGATTTTTAAAAGAAAGTTCGCATCATGCCTTTGTCGTTTAAGCATTTTTTCTGGTGACGTCTTTGATTAAATTGCTCAAGAGAAGATGCCTGGTTTGGCCATATAGTTTATTAGTCTTATGAATCTGGGGCATAAATTAAATGCTTTCTCATTTTACGGAGTAATTTACAATCTGCACTTCACAGAGCTAATGTAATCAGATGTTGTTGCAGATTTACGATCCCTTTTTTCCTATGTATATTTAAATGTCGAACAAAGCTAAACACTTATGATGCACGGCCTCTCAGAATTTTGCAAAACTAAATATATTTCACCCTCCCCTTGAGAGCAATTTATATTTATGATGATTAACTATTTCAATTTATTACCTCTTGTGTGAATGAAGGAAACTTATACTAATTAGATAAAACTCATGTTTATACATTTACAATGGTTATTAAGTCAATTAACAAATAACACCAGAGCTACTTATTTATTATTAAAAAAAAATATTGTCATCATTTTTGTGTATGACTTTGCTAACACGTCATAATATGACGGAAAATAAGACACATAAATACACCAATGAAGGGGTTTGGGAAATATTTGCGCGGCCATTAAATTGGTTAGTGCTTGCAAACAGACGTTTATGCAGAATTTCCCTTCTAATATGTAATCTTTGAGCAGATTAGCAAACCATGAGGCTATGACGCCAAAAAGTGTTGAACCGCTCAAAAGGATTTCGTTAATCTTCCGCGCTCTTACCCTATTGGAAAGTGCATTGGACGTTACATCAAAGTAATATGCAGATCACCAACTCAACGCTTTTCGTGTTCGTCTCTCACATGTCTCAGATTATTCATAAAAATTCTTAATAATATCTACTTATTAAATCTCGTTTTGATATGTCCCTGGGATGTTCTGCGGTTTATATATTTAAAAAAAAATATATATTTAGACAAATTGGCAACTGATGACGTGTTTCTGTGTTTCTGAAGAAAATTTGGTGATTATCTTGATACGCGAATCACAGGAAATGCATGCTCGTACCTCAAAGGTTTGCAAGTGTTGAACGCAAAGCTTTGGATCTATAGGCGAGGTTCAATATCTATTTATTGTTCATTTCTCAGTTGAATCATTCCGACAAAACGTTGAATAGTGAGATCGTCACCCTTAAATTGGCTTTTCAAAAAAGCCGATTACTTCAAAACCAACCGAAAGTGCCAACCTGCGAATAAAACAACTTGCCACTGTTTGGTACCATACAGATGCGAATTCTATTATATTTTTTAATTTTTATTTTCATGAACTCCAAGATTCGTGAAATTAAATTTCAGTCATGAGACATTGTAAATTGCTTCAAAGATAAAGTATATTGTGCAGGATTGCCTTATTATCTCCTGTCAAAGTTAAAAAAAGAACTGCCCAAAAGTATCTTGGGAAATCATGTTAAAGAATAGTGTGACTACGTTTGCATTAATCATACCATTGTATTTTTTGTTTTAATTAGGTTCGCGAATGTCGTCATTTACTCATACACCCAAACACACACACGAAACGCCCATAGATCATTAAAAACAATCTCGACTGATCCTGTGTGTATGTTCTCACCATCAAGACTATACACACACACGCACACATGTCTGTACATACACACGTCTATAAACATGCACGCAAGCACCTTCTCTCTCACACGCACAACCACACACACAAATACACACACATACGAATACCACACACACAATTTTACACACAACAATACGCACAAACGCACACGCACATTCCACATGTGCATTTGCATTCTGCTTTAATTCTTGAGGTCAGGAACAGCGCCTGCCCACCCGGCGAGCCTAACATTTCTGTCGTTTATTTGTTAACATCAATCAAACGTACCGGCTGAAATAAAACGGACTGGTTTACAACTGTGTAGTAAACTAGGCTGAACTATATTTCACTCTAGTAATAAAACGTAGAATAACAGTGACCGGTAATATTTGTCTTTAAGGAAAGTATATATACAAGCTTTTGAATGGAATTTCTTTCTTCGAAATTCGTTACAAATATTGTCGCGGGAAAAACCTCAATGAAGCTAAGGTTCCGTTCGGCCTGGTTTTATATGTGGGTATTGTAATGATGTAGCCTATTGTGCATTGTGTTTTGAAGCTGCTCAGTATATTGAAGTTCGATACAAGTGGTTAAGTTTATTACACAGTAGAAATAAGAATAAAAGAACACTGTTGTTGTAGGAAATTATAGGAAAATCCCAGATTTGTTTAATGATTAAATATAATGAGATGCGACTATCAAATTCGATACACTTTAAAAGGCGTTACAGAAATCAGAAAGGTACTCCAACAAAAGTTCCTTGCTAATCTCTCTCGCCGTTTTTTAAAGCGGTTTTTCACTACCACGCATCTAACGATTCGCCATTTAAAATTGCACAAACTCTTCCAAATTACTTCTTCAGGAGAAAGAAACTTTGTAATCTAAAATATAAAAAGGCGCAATTGTCATTATCACGTCGATTTTGAGCGGATTACCATGTGAAATACACGCTTTTAGAAATTACATCGTGCAAAGACTATAAGGAAACTTTGCTACTTAAACAGTTAAATTAATAAAGAACTACCCGTCATACCCACATATTAAACGAATCGTAATTTCATCCACAAGTTTTGATTGATAATTTATATATGTCAGTCTCAAATATCTTGTAAAACATTACCAATGATATCATCTTTCTCATTGAATTGCACCGTGCCTTTTCTGCACAAACTTCGATTAGACATCGATACTTAATTCACGGAGGCAAAATACACTGTGCATGCACTTTTAAATGGAGTGTTTGCTCAGTATACACGAAGTGCTATCACTTGAGTTAATACCGCATTCCCTGCTCTTGGATGGCAAAATGGTAATTTACCTATTGGCTTAATTAGAACGATTGGCGACGTGAAACGGAGGATTTATAGTGCCATTGAGGCATGAGTACATAAACACATTATTCGATTTATATTTACATGAGCTCCCACGGTGTCCTTGGTAGCATGATAAAGTGCTTAAGATGATTTATATTATGGAAATGGTAGTGGTAGCACGGCTAACATTGTGGTAATATGAGCAAATACATATATTAAAATGGAAATTCTATGTATAGGTGGCTAATAGAGATTTGTGTAACATTTTGTGTATGTTAAGTGGAAATGTGAACTTGAAGTAATGGGTCGGTTGTACTTAAATCCATCTGGTAATTTTGTTTGTACACCGACATTAATGCTGACGAAAACATTTCTTTTTATTTGCTCGAGCAGAATATTAATGTATTTGTCATCTACGTATATAGTATGCATATAAGCAATAACACTAAACAAAGAACATTCAAAAGATTCCAACATATATCGCAATTTGTTGTTAGTTGTGCACAAATTGCTGATAAAACCATGTTATCTATCAATCTTTCGACAATCTATCTATCTAACTCCTTTTCTAAATGTTATTATAGCGTTCTTTATTGTTGGGTATGTTTTATTTCTATATTAAATGCATTCTTAATTTTTGAAAAAAATATGTGAAAAACGAAACATAAAGGGTGTATCTCAAGAAACACAGCAATTCCCCCCCCCCCTGTCAATTGCACATGTCAATTTATATAAAAACTCAATTTTGTGAATGTATCTTTTGTTAGCTTTCATGAAATTTATGGTGTGATATCAGTAATATATTTCATAGTCAGGTGTTCAAAATAGAGAGTTCACGAGATGCGGGTCCTTTAAAATTGCGGGACCCCCACACCCCTTGGTGCCGGCGCCATTATTGTCACGCAATCAGGCAATAGGAACATATGAAGGTTGTCTACCCTGTGATAAACGAAGGTAAAGGACAATTCACGTATCAATCAATCACTCCTTTAAGGCCGACTTTCAACCTTTGCTTTTAAGCCTGCGTCGGCCCAGCGTTTTTCTTTTTCGGAAATTAATAACGCCCCCCCCCCCCGGACGCACAAAGACGTAGGTCATACGGAAGACTGATGTTCGACGTACTTTGATGACCGCACGCCGAACGTCAGTCCATCGTCTGAGAAGCGTATACTGTGCGGTTGGGTAGCGTGTTTAATGTTTATAAACGCTGGACCGGCGCTGGCTAAAATCGCAAAGATGTGAGTCGGCCCTTAGCTAGTCAGTCGTCATGGTATTGACCAGTTCAAACAAATCTTCAGCGCCTCATAGAAAGGTCACTTTTACTTCTTGACATTGTTGTGGTGCATCGTCGTCTTGGCTAAGCCGCCAAGTTGCTGAAAGGAACGTTCCTTATGCTTTAAAAAAGGTTCACTACTGGCAATATGTGGACGTTATAGGTTCAATTATAGAGAGGAATTAGCACTTTGTGGCCAAATACGTGTTTAATTGTATGTATACATGTATATAGGAATAAGTATAGGCTAATAAGCAGAGCCACTTGCATTGCTTGTTGCGGTTTGTTTCGAGAGTTAGCAGCATCTGCAGGGTCTTTTTAGTTATCGGAGAGGTGAATCACCAATAGTTTAATAAATAACGTAAAAAACCCACCCCAATCACTCTTTCCAGACTTCGAAGTCGCCTGCCTGTGGCTATTAGACCAAGCTCTTGCAATATCCTTTTTATTTTTAACAGACCTTTTCCGCATTTTGACGAATTTTCGGTCATTCGCAGATCCCCCAAATAAATTCATGGAAAAAAAAAACGCTCCTCAAGTGTATAAAGGCAGTCTCACAACGTTTGAAGCCAACATCTGCCCAGCGTTCATGACGCTCCATCAACGCAAAACATACGAAGGAACGACGCATATCATGCGTACGCCGAGAGATTATGAACGCATTCAAGATTTGTCGGGCATTTGCGTTCCGTATTTCCGCGTTCATGGAGCGTTAGCTATTCAGGCAAAGGTATGAGTCAGCCTGGGTTTTCTATGGCGACCATTTTGAAATTCAAAATGTCGGCCGAAGACGTGGTCGGAAAATCGGAACCAAAGTTTTTTTTAATCTAGCGTACCTAAATTGACCAAATTAGCTCAAAAAATAAATTGTACCACAAAAATCCCACGGGAGCCATTTTTTCGACATAGTAGACTACACGAATACCTTTTCAAGCTCATCTGGACCTGAATGGCAAAAGTGTACCTGGGGCTAAAGCATTTGTACTTAGGCATCATTATCCTAGTCACGGGGTCTCGAGATTGTCTCCATGCAATATGTACACAATCTCCAATCACTGGGTAGCATTTTAGCCCGGCGCCATTTTGGTACACATAATGCTGTACAAACATAGTGACCTTCGAGCCAGACCGGTCACCCGTTTAACGAATGGGGTGTGGGGCTGAAGGCATGTATACGTGAAATAGCTTGCCTCGTAGAACATTTGCACCAAAGAAAACATGAATGTTTAATTTACATGCTTTTAGTGTAACTTAGCGTCCGGGGCGATCCTTTCTTGCACTTACTGATAAATCTACATCACTGAATTAGGAATTGAGGAAATCGGTCATTAGTCGTGCGCAGAGTCGTGAGTAACTCTACAAACATCTTTATAAAACGCAACCCTTGTAAACGGTTACCGCGTACAGTGTTACTGACGGCTTTGAAACCAACAAAAATGAAGTTGAATCCCCCTCTTCGTAATTTCAAGAATTGTGGAAAATTAACCGGAGCTATGTTTCATAAAGTTTTTCATGACTCGACGCACGACGTATGACCCTTTCCTCCACTCAATGATATCCTCTATGCCCCTCAGTTTATCACCCCCCCCCCCAAAAAAAAAAGGGTGATCAGTCGTTTTCAGTGTTCTCAATTTCTTTCACTACCGTACTACCGTACTTCACGATATGCCTAATGAATATCACCATTAACAGGAATCAGAAGAAAGCAAAAAAAGAAGAAAATACATTAAAGATATGTGATGGATGCACAATATTTCAAGATATTGACTGGTAAAACAATTTATCTACAAAGGGACAATGAAATCTCAAGCTACAAAAGGATAATGAAAGAACACCATACAAATGCATTCCTTTTGCGCATCCTGACACAACTTCCCCCAAAATCAACGATTAATTAGAATTATAATTTTGAGGTTGTTTTTATTTTGAATGTCTACATTTCTTCTCTAAACTATTACCCTCGTGTATTTTGCTGATTATTCCTTTAATATTTCGGTATTCAAACTTTAGGAAGCTTATTCCTAGATGAAATTAACTTCACAGTCTCTTGGACGTCAGCTCTCCACACTTATTTGGCAAAGCGTTACAACCAATTGAACGCGATCAATGTTTAATCGACTAATTCCACAGATCGTAAATAAGTAATTAACCAATCACATAGACGAACAAATAAGATGAATAACGAGTCTATCGATTCGTGACAAATTCAAATTCCCCGATGGTCTGATGGTCATCAAAGACGTTGTACATGACGATGGTCTTACATTTGCGTTGTGCCTACTTGCTTGACCGGTTATACTGGTCATCTTGGGAGGACTTAATTCAGTGATTATCATTTTTTTTCGTTGATTACCTGATATACAAAAGTGTGATTATTATCACATTTCTTAAGACCGACTGACACTTTTGCGTTCTTCGCCTGCGTCGGTTAAAACACTTTCTGGACGCATATCATACACGGGTCAGGCGGCGGACTGACGTTCGGCTCGCGCTCAACGAGCGTGCGCCGAGCGTTTGTCCACCGTATGACCTGCGTCTTTGTGCGTCAAGAGAGCGTTTTTCACTTTCAAATACGCTGGGCCGCTGCAGGCTAAATACGCAAAGGAGTGAGTCAGCCTTAAGAAAGATGATAATATTCACACTTTTGTGTTCCCTGTTTTCTCTATAGGTTCCGTTACATATTTGCGTTTATTGCCAATGTCTTCCCAGCATTTGTGAAATATGAAAGACGCTCTATGAGCTCGCGAAAATGCGGAGGAAAGATTTTTAGTTCAGTTTCTAATATAGAGGTTTCTATGCGTTTAGTTGACGCTAATGTGCGCATACGTGAAGCGTCAGCTGAACGCTGTCAACGTCGCTCAAACGTATTTCTTCGTTAAATAAACTTCCTATGAAATCAATGAGCGATGGGAAAACGCTGGAGATGAACGCGAAGGTTTGATTGGGCCTTTAGAAGCTTTTTGGAAGCAATCCTACAAAATAAAAACGAAATTTCTACACTTCGCAACACGCGGTCCTCTGTCTGCTGGTTTTAATATCTCTCTTGTGGCAAATGGTGATAAATGGTAGGGAGTGAATAATCAATTGATATGTGGGCAGTGTACTAATATTGCTGCTTTATACGAATCGAGCCCGTCACAGCCATTGGCCCTCGGTGGTCTAGTGGTAAGACGCCTGTCTAGTCATCAGGAGATCGTGGGTTCGATTCCTACCTGAGAATGCCCGTGATTTTTTCCCACAGCATCTGGGTAACGCACAGTAAATCAGTGGTTAAACATGTTCGGATAAGGCAAGAATTACTCCAGCGTTCATTTTGTTGTGCACACTGCAACAACTCATGCTAGTTTAAATTCTCTCCCGGATGTCAACAAAAGACGCAAAAGGACGTTATCTTTTTTTTTTTATAATTATTTGTTTTTGACAGCATGTTAAGAAATGTGCTAATAGTGAAGCGATTAATTTGGCCATGTCCCGATCCCCATTGGTATGATGACATGAGATACAATAATTGAAAGATATGCTTTACACTTGATTTGACTCTATAACATGAAAGTGACCAATTACTTCCTTTGGCTGTTTATTTGCTGTTTTATAGACAAAGATATAATTTG
>BQKZ01011385.1:0-17050 GCA_036244855.1 Temnopleurus reevesii | reverse complement strand
ATGGAGCAAGGCCAGATCGAGCTTGATGAGCAAGTCGACCGCGAGGCTGTGATTATTATGAATGCCTTAGCTGGAGAAGCGCATGGTAAGAACTTAAAAATTACACTATAAGCAGGAAAGAGAAAGAAATCCGGCGCTAATGCACTTTGGTATCCAGCCAAACATTAACCCTAATTCTAAGCCTAACCCTAAACCTAACCCTAAACCTAAACCTAACCCTAACCCTAACCCTAACCCTAAACCTAACCCTAACTCTAAGCCTAACCCTAATGCTATCTCTAAACCCTAACCCTAAAACCTAACCTTAAACCCCATAACATATAACCTAACTTAGGCTGGATACCAAAGTGCATTAGTGCCAGAAATCCATAATCAAATGAAAGGAGGAAATTTCCTATTCAACTTCAAGACTTCACAATGGCCCCAGCAAACAAAGAAAGTTGCCTGCCTACTATTCAGCAAGGAGATGCAAAACATGTTCTACATTCTTTGTTGAATAATAAATGAAGAAGGAAGTTTCTTTTGTGTGCTTAAAGGTAGAATACTTCTTTTGCAGCCTAAAATTTGACTTTCCAAGATTGTTGTGTTATGTTGAAGAGTACTAAATGTTAGAACTTATCACCAATGACTTTGACTTTGACTTTCCAAGATTGTTGTGTTATGTTGAAGAGTACTAAATGTTAGAACTTATCACCAATCAATTAAGCACACCAGAAAAGGCAACGTTCCATAGATCAAGCCACTGCACACTGCTAGAGCTACATGTAACTCCATCCATTGTATATTAGTTCCACTCCATCTCTGCAAAATTACTGCAGTTCTCCAGCAACTGGAGAAAACCAACATAGAAGAAGGTCATGATAGGCGCATTTATAGTTATTCCAATAATAATTCTTCTATTCGGGCACCGAACCAATTCACCGTACGTTCAAAATTCAAAACAGCCGTTATCCCCACGTTGACCAATAGCGCAAACGTCTCTCTCGGTGCGTATTCCGCATGGTGTGGCAGTGTATTGAAGTGCTCACTGTATGTGCTCTTATGTTTTGTTTGTGTGTGTGGTACCGGAATACGCTAGGGGTATCACGATACTGTTGGTGTCAAGATGAATTATGATAGATGAATAGATTTTTATTTGAATTAAATATTCTGGACTACATTCGACCAAAATACTTCATAGAGGTTATTATTTTGGCATATCTGAGGTACACAACAAGTTGTAAGCATAACCGTAATGTGTGCAAATGTAGTTTTCTACCTTTAAACCATTTTGAATTCTCAAATGGGAAGCTAATGTCTTTTACCAATTTATTTGTTCTTCATGCTAAATATAAGCCATATGTTATGAGGTTGTGATTATTTTGAATCTGTTTGCTGCAGAAGCGCATGGTAAGAACTTTAAAGTTATATCAGAGTTATTATCTTTTATCATTGTTACCACCATCGCTCATAATCATCTTCATTATCACCTTCATTATCATCTTCATCATCATCCTCATCATCATCTTCATTATCATCCTCATCATCATCTTCATTATCATCCTCATCATCATCAGCGTCATCATAATCATCACAACCATCACCGCCACTATTACCATTACCATCATCATTATCATCACCACCACCACCACCACCACCACCTCCATCATAACCACCACCACCACCACCACCACCATCACCACTATCACCATCAACACCACCATGATCACCACTAATACCACTGCTACCATCATCATCATTATTCTCATCATCATTATCATCATCATTATAAGCATCATCATCATCATCATCATCACCACCACCACCACCACCACCACCACCATGCACTATCATCGTAGTCATCAACAACACCATTTGAGACATGATGATCCTGATCAGTGTCATCATCTTTATCATCATAATTATTACTTGTTTTGGGAATACAATGGTTATCACTAGTTTACAATGTTAGCCCTGTTTCATATGCATTTATTGTTGCCCAGGAAACACAACATTCCAGATCATCAGTTCTGATGGTCAAGTCCACCTAGCGTCCGAGGATGGCTCCAGTCATGTGACCCAGCATATCGATGAGAACGGTCAGCCGGTCATCTCAGTCAATCTAGCCTTTACAGAAGAAGGTAAAAAGTAAAAATTAATTTTATTGTAAATCTACTTGTATCCACTCTGCAGAGTCGGTGCTCAAGACGCAGCATTATTACCATGGCTTTAACCCTTTGAACCCTGAACTATTTTCATATTTCATGAGCTATACCCTGAATTATATAAAGTTTTTCACATTCTTAACTTATGCCAAAAATTTGAAGGATTCTATTTATTTTTTAATTCCAATCCCATAAATTCTGTATTTTTTCCTGCACAGAACAAAATAATGATCATATTATTAGAGGGAATGTGCTGACAAAATAAAATAAATATAAGATAACTTTCTTTTGGCTCACCTTTTCTTCCGCGCCTTCCCTGTGATTATACCTATCTTGACCATTACAATTTGCTCCATCGAAACATTGACAGTGATCTCCCCCGCTTGCACGGGGCTGGAGGTAGTTAGGAACAGCTAGCAGCTAAATCCTCCAACATTAGCTGCTTCAACCTCATCGTCCGTATCAATTTTGTCCTCAAAATCACTACCATGGCAGTATTCAGAGTTGTCAATATCTCCTAGTATTATTGCGCCAGAGCCTCCTCGGATTGGTATGTTTTTCTTGCCATCCCACCACATTTGTTAAGCCTTTTTCTATAAAAAAAAAAATCACCAAAAAGCAAGCAGTAGTCCCGTAGTATGATAATCTGATCAAAATGGGGACACGCAAGAAGTCACATGACACGACATGAATTCATATGACCACAGATTTCTGTGCATATGGCTTGTGGCCGGGTTATTTTGCTTTCTCGGTGTGGCCGGAAAACCGGCCAGTCGGGTTCAAAGGGTTAACCTTTTACCAATAGTGCGCAACCATTTCAAAATATAAATATTCTAGCCAGTTTTGGGCAATTTCATGAAAGTGTCATGTTCGTTATGCAAAAAAAAAATGAATTTCTTGAAAACGATTCATTTAAATTCCTTGAAATTCAATATGTATGAAACATATAGTATCTGTGGCACACATATTGAATGTCAAGGAATTCTATCAATGCATGCAGTCGTTGTTCGCAAAACAGACACGAGAACACTGTGATGATGCAATTTTGTACTTTACGTGATACTGTATTCGCGTGCAAACATGATTGATGGCAAAATTATGGAATTAATCTTCTTCATTTTCTTCTTCTTCTTCAACCTGTACTTTTCCCTTTTTTTTTCCTTTTGATTTATCTGCAGGTCAAGCATTGCATTCAATAGACGGAGGAGAAAGTATCTATGTTCATATCGCAGTCGAACAAGAAGCCATGGAGATTGAGTAATTTATGGAATTACCCCTTTCCTTCTTCTTCTTCTCCTCCTTTTTCTGCCTCTTTTCTTCTTTCTTCTTCTTCTTCTTCTTCTTCTTCTTCTTCTTCTTCTTCTTCTTCTTCTTCATCTTCTCTTCTCTTATTAATTTTCATTCGTCTCTTTTGATTTTATCTGCAGGTCAAGCATTACACTCGACAGACGGAGGAGAAAGTATCTATGTTCAGATTCCAGTCGAACAAGAAGCCATTCTTCTTCTTCCTCTGCTTTCTTTTATTTTTCTTCTTCTTCTTTTTCTTCTTCTTCTTCTCCTCCTTCTCCTCCTTCTCCTTCTTTCTTTTTCATCTTCTCTTCTCCTTCTTTACTTGTAAGTACTTTTCATCTATCTTTTTGATTCATCTGCAGGTCAAGCATTGCACTCGATAGACGGAGGAGAAAGCATCTATGTTCAGATACCGATCAAACAAGAAGCCAACGTTGTAGAACAATTTCTGGAATTATCCCTCTTCTTCTTTTTCTTCTTCATCTTTTTCTTCGTCTCCTCCTCCTCCTCCTCCTCCTTCTTCTTCTTCTTCTCCTCCTCCTTCTTCTTCTTCTCCTCCTCCTCCTCCTTCTTCTCCTCCTCCTCCTCCTTCTTCTTCTTCTTCTCCTCCTCCTCCTCCTTCTTCTCCTCCTCCTCCTCCTTCTTCTCCTCCTCCTCCTCCTTCTTCTTCTTCTCCTCCTCCTCCTTCTTCTCCTTCTTTTTGCATTCTTCCTGTCCTTCCTTTTTTTCTTCATCTTCCTGCCAGAGTTTGAGCGATTTAAGGAATTCCCCTTTTTCTTCTTCTTCCTCTTTTCTTCTTGTTTTTTTTTTTTCTTCTTCTTCTTCTTCTTCTTCTCCTTCTCCTTCTCCTTTTTTTTTCTTCTTCTTCTTCTTTTTAATCTCTTTCTCCTTCAATTATTACCTTTAATTTTTTTCTCTTCTTCTTCCCCTACCCCTCCTTCTTTTCTGCTTCTTCTTCTTCTTCTTCTTCTTCTTCCTCTTCTCTCCTTTTTCTTGTTCTTATTCTTCTGCTTTCTATTTCTTTTTCCTATTATCCTTCTCCTTCCTCCTCTTCTCCTTTTTCCTCTTCATTATTCCGTCAATCATTACCTTTAATTTTCATCTATCTCTTTTGATTCATCTGCAGGTCAAGCATTGCACTCAATAGACGGAGGAGAAAGCATCTATGTTCAGATCCCAGTCGAACAGGAAGCAATGGAGGTTGAGCAACATCTGCCCGCTGAGATCACACAATCTACAGGTACCATACTGCCAAACTACTTTTTCACAGCTGCCAATCTTCTGATTTATCGAGGCATTGTCACAATATTTCATGATATTTTTTTTTCAACCTTTATTATCATTTTTTCCAACTTTTCTTAACAAACCTCTTTGAGTATATGAGGCAACATTTTTTGACATTTTTCTTTCCAGCCTCAATATACCAAAACGCTTCATGTAATTTTTATGCCTCCGCATTCTCAAGATGGTGCTGGAGGCATTATTCTTGCAAGCATTGCAAAACTTCTGACACCGAATTTGTCGCATGCACATATTTAGCTTATAAATCACATCCATTAAAAAAAAATTCGTCAGTGGTGTAGTACTGTCAAACAATTTTTTTAGAGCTGCCAGCTTTTTGTTAATTTTGATGATATAATGCAAATTGCAGGTCTACCCTTACAGATGAATGGCTTTGCAAATGGTTGGTTTTCAAAATAGTAGATGTTTTTTTCCCATGTGAAAACATTTTGTTCAGCTGCTTTGCTATTCACATTCTACATTCTTGCCTGATAAATATTCCAGATTCCAGAAGGTTGGCAATTTTGTCTTTTACGCCTCTCCCATACCCCCCCCCCCCCCCCCCCTCCCCCTCAGTCTTAGAAATTCATGATGTGCTTTTATAATGTGTCGTTCAGCTCAATGCTGGTGTGATTGAACATTTTGGAAAAAAATGTTTGGATACCCTCATGGGCCCAATTTTACCTTCATGACGATTTGTTTCAAAAAGTTTCAAAAAGTTACTTTTACCTATATGTTTGACCTAGGTAGATTTCACTAGACCTGTTATAATCATGATAAAAGTTGTAATGGAGACGCCGTAGTGTAGTGGACCTGGCTCTTGTCTTTCAACCAGAGGGCTGAGGTTCGAGTCCCACCCATGGCGTTAATTTCCTTCAGCAAGAAATTCATCCACATTGTGCTGCTCTCAACCAATAGGTACCTGGTAGGAATATTCATTCCTTGAAATGCCGTGTGCGCTGGTGTACGCCGGACCAAAGCCAGGATTATAATAAAGCAAAGCACCTTGAGCACTCCGCAGAGTGGAAACGTGCGCTATATTATCTATGAATCTATTATTATCATTATTATTATTATTATTGTAATGGTGTAGCTATAATAATTTTATTAATATCAATATGTTTTCTCTCATTCACACAGTTGAGAACACAGAGGCCTACATACGTATCATTACACCAGACGAGATTGAAGGTATGAAAGGTACAGACTCAAACACTCATAATCTAGTCGTGATTAATGATGAAGAACAAGCGGCCAATCAGAACACTGATTCACCCTTGCTTGAAACAGAACTGACCAATCAAAGCGCTGATGCGGCCATGCTTGAAACAGATCTGACCAATCAAAATGCTGATGCGGCCATGCTTGAAACCGAACTGCCCAATCAAAATACTGATGCGATGCTTGAAACAGAATTGAACGATCGGGTCACTGATGCAGAGAATCTAGACAGGGAGGTGGCCAGTGAAAATGCAGATGTTGGACTACTGCCAGCTCATCTGGCCAATCAAAACGCAGATGCTGCTATGCTGCCAGCTCATTTGGCCAATCAAAACGCAGATGCTGCTATGCTGGAAGCAGAATTGACCAATCAGAGTACAGATGCTGCCATGGTGCTTGCAGAAATGACCAATCAGGTGGAAGATGGAACTATGCAGCAGGCAGAATCGACCAATCAGAGCGAAAGTCCGTCTGCATTACCAACAGAGATTACCAATCAAAGAGCTGATGATGCAATTCTGGAAGGATTAACCAATCAGACTGCAGATGCCAACTTGACCCAATCAGAGTCTACCAATCAGGACAAGACAGCTGCAATGCTTGGAGAGGGATCAACCAATCATAATAAAGTTCCTGGAGATATACAACCAATCAACGCAGTGTCTGAGTCAAAATCCTCTGAGAAAGAAGGTGAGATTTTTATTCTCGTCAGAAATCATGTTGAATAGGAACCAGCCCCTGGAATTATCGTGTTCGCATGAAATGAGGAAAAATCAGATGAAGAGACTGTATTAATTTGAGCAAAATCAAATTATCTGTTCAAAAGTCATGAATTTTCAAGTTTTCAAAGAAATGACGATCTCTGCAGCTGATGGGGGTCCGTGCAATTAAAATTTAACAAATATGTGACGTCATGTCGGACAACTCTTTATTTTGTGAACTTCATATCATTTGCTTCTTTTTTTCAGAAAGCCAACAAATGTATATTTTTCACTTGAGGTATAGCATGCCTTTATCGATTCTGCATGTATTTTTAGAAGAATCATGTTGAATCCGTATTTTAAATTTTACATTGATCTATTCTTTTTAAAAATTTATGTATTTAAGTGAATTGGGAGTTGTCTGCAAAATTTTCCGACCGCAAGGTTCCCCATCAATGGCAGGGATCTTGCTACCATTGAGAATTTGGAAATTAGTAACCTTTGACTGGATTATATGATTTTGCTCAAATTTTTAGTTTGATCATCTCACGTTTCTTTATGTTATGAGAACATGGAAATTCAAGGGGTAGGGTACCCTTTAATGGTATTGAATTATTCTGTCCAGGAAAATTGTGGTAAAAAATGCCAGTATGATATGAACAAAAAAATAATAGCAACCTCTGTGTTGCATTATTGATAATAAGACAAACTCCAACCACCCCTCCCCCCGCCCAACCCAAGAAAAGAATAACATGCGATATACTCTCCGATGTAAAGGAATATAAGGATTAAATGGAATTTTACCACTATCGAATCAGGGACTCGGAAAAGTCATAGATTGTTAGGGGAAATAGTGCGTACATGTACCATGTTCAAGTTTTGCAATCAATCATAATAATAATAATAATAATAATAATTGAATTTATATAGCGCTTTTTCCAGAGGATACAAAGCGCTGCTTAAAAATACATACATTCAGCTACATTAGGAATTATAAAGACGGGTTTTGAGGTGTTTGTCATGTCTCCTGGACTTGAAATAATTATCAATAAGTACATCTTGATTCATAGCCCTCTGATCTAATAAATTGGGTTGACTTGTAATCTCGAAAATGGTATAAAGAAAAGTCAACAGCACAGCTCCCAACCATTTCTAATTTTGAGGAATGAATATGATTTTAGATCATTAAAAAATCATGTTATCATTGGATATTAAAATGTTCATTATAATTATTCCATACTAGTCCGTGATGAATAATCTCTTTCAACTTATTAAGCAATATCATCCTTCTTTCTTAATTTGAAAGGTTCGGATGTCTGCGACTGCACAATGTTTATCATGTGTTGCACTGTGTCTTTTAAAATTAGAACAGCGGCCTAACTTTTTATTTCGTTTCTCTGTCACTTGCTTTGCAGAAACACAGAAGAAAATCCCCAGGGTGAAGACTACCGAGACTACTTCCCCGAGGAAAAAGACCTCAGTGACGCCTGTGAAAATACCAACGAAGCTTCCAGAATCGCCCAAGCAAGTTTGCCACTACTGCTGGAAAGAGTTCCGAACCGAACGCCAGCACCGGGCCCACGAGAAATCGCACTCCAAGGAGGACTCGCCGTACGTGTGCCGCTACTGCACGAAGTTGTTCGACACGGACGCGCAACGCCTGAAGCACATGCAGCAGAAACACTCCCTGTCCAAGTGCAGTGAGCGCGGGGCGAGTTTTGAGGATGAGGCACTTCTCGCGCGGCATATGAAACTGCACAGTCAGGTGACTATGTTCATGTGTGATGTTTGCGGTTCGACGTTCACAAAGAAGAATTACTTGGTGTTTCACATGAAGGTACATGAGATGGAGAATCTAAGCGAGGAGATGAACATGAATGAGAACGTGATGGAGGAGTCTTCCGTCGATGAGGATGCTCCTGGTGTAGCTAAAGCTCAGCCGATGGAGGTCGAGGAGGAGGACGACGATGAGGTGGATGCAGGCGCCAATGATGATTCTGATGATAGTGACTGGGAGGAGCCGACCCCGACCCCTAAGAAATCTTTTGATTGCGAGGAATGTTCGCGATCCTTCGACCTACTGAGAGGACTCAAAATGCACCAGCGTATTGTTCATAAGGAGAGCAAGAAGGAGTTGGAGTCTGAGGTCGATGAGGTGGGGAAGAATGACAGGTTTGTTGTAACATGGAGGAAGGATGTGAAGCGGGTTCAGTGCCCAGTTTGCAGTAAGTCGTTTATAAGCGAGCGTCAGCTTACGCGGCATGAATCAACGCATGCATCGTGGGACTGCCCACACTGCAAGAAAGCCTTCAAGAGTTGCTGGACGCTCCGCGAGCACGTCAACATCCACACTGGCCAGCGACCTTTCCCATGCAGCGAATGTGACAAGTCGTTCAAGAGCCACGGCGCCTTGAGGCGTCACACGATCATCCACAAAGGCAACAAACCTTACCAGTGTGATATCTGTGGAAAGCGATTCAGCGATGGCTCCTCGATGAAGAGCCACAAGAAGCGTCACGCCGGAGACAAGCAGGTCGAATGCGACGTCTGCGACAAGAAGTTCTACACCGTCTTCCAGATGAGGACGCATCGGATAACCCACGGCGGACAGGACCACAAGGAGGAGAATCTGCTACGTTGCGACAATTGCTCAAAGGCATTCATCAGCCCCTCAGGGTTGGAGAAGCATAAGAAGTCCGGAAACTGCGGCAAGGTCTTCAGTTGCCCCTTCTGTACGGAGTCGTTCCTTTACAGATCCGAGCGCGATAGCCACTTGGAAACCCATCCGGACTATGTAAAGAGTGCAGACGAAGAGGCAACGGATGATGAAGGAAGTGAGGAATCCTCAAGCAAGGGTAGAAGCAAGAGGTTGTTCAAGTGTCAGGACTGCGACGAGGTTTTCCCCAATCTGCGCACGTTCTCTGTCCATCGCAAGAGGCATGTCAAAGGCAAGGTGTACTCCTGTGAAGTATGCAATAAGGATTTCTCTTCAGCAATTAGCCTAAAGTACCACTCAAAACTACACACCGGCAAAGGACCTAAGTGCTCTGTCTGCGACAAAACCTTCTATAATTTGAAATCCTTGCGGAGACACGAACGTATCCATACAGGCGCCAAGCCCTATAAATGCGGGTTCTGCGATAAGACGTTCAGCGATTCGAGCGGATGCGCCTCACACATGAAGATTCACTCTGAGCAAAAGGAATTCAAGTGTGCATTCTGCGAGAAAAGCTTCCGGCAGGGTGGCCAACGGACCGTCCATCAGAAGAGGGCTCACGGTGATCTGATGAAAGGGAAGGGCGCCACCCCACAAGGTGACAGTGATGGTGAAGTCCTACACCAAGTCAAGAAGATCTTTAAATGTCGGATCTGCGAGATGGAGTTCGATGATAAAACCAAGCTACAAGAACACAAGCAAAGTCATCCAGAGATAGAGAACGCGGGCGAAGAGGTGGACATGCTGCCTCCCAGGCCAAGGAAATATAGGAAACGGGACAAGGAAGGCCCAACGTCGTACAAGTGTGAGATCTGTGGGCAGGAGTTCAAGCAGAAGAGCTACTTCATGCGTCACAAACGCGTCCATACAGGTGAGAAACCCTATGGATGTACGCTCTGTGAAAAGAAGTTCTCCGATATGACCTCATTGCGCAGACATCAGTCGACCCATACGGGAGCCAAACCGTTCTTGTGCGATCTTTGCGGGAAGGGATTCCGTGACAAGTCGTATCTCAACGTCCACAAGAAGATGCACGCAGGGGATCGGCCGTTCGCTTGTGAGATTTGCGGAAAGCGTTTCGTCCGGATGAATTTCTTGAACGCGCATATGAAGATCCATCAAGGGATCAGGCCAAAGAAGCCGGCGGTTATGGCGTTCGCGTGTGAGGTTTGTGGGAAAGTCCTGAAGACAAAGGCCAGCTATCAGCAGCACTTGCGAATCCATACAGGTGAAAAGCCGTTTCTTTGCACCTTCTGTGGAAAAGGTTTCCCAACGAAGCCGCGGTTAGTCAATCATGTACGCATTCACACGGGAGAGAAGCCCTTCGTCTGCGATATCTGCGATAAGCCTTTCGCGGAGATGGGAACGCTACGTAGGCATAAGATTATCCATACGGGATTAAAGCCGTATAAGTGTGAGGTCTGCTCGCGGTCCTTCGCCGACAAGAGCGCGCTGAACTGCCACGCGAGAATGCACACGGGCGAGAAATCACATTCGTGTGAGGTCTGCGGAAAGATGTTCTGGACGGCCACCAATATGCGTACACACTTGAAGACGCACCGCAAGAGGGCGTTGTTTGAGTGTGGCGTGTGCCAGAAGGAGATCTACGGGCAGGAGAACCTTACTGCTCACCTCATCGAGCATGAAGCGGAGCAGCGGGTGGCTTCAGATGCCCTGGCCCAGACCATGATGGCCGCCCAAGTGATGATGGACAAAGTCGCAGAGGTCATCATCCAGGAAGATGTTGTCACCACTGAGAACTGCGAATTCCAGTGCGAGGTCTGCGAGAAATTCTTCAAAACCAAGAAGACGCTTCAGAAGCATATGACTGTCCACGAAGAGGAAAAGCGCTTCCAGTGCACGGTCTGCGACAAACGCTTCGCGCGGAAAGCCTACCTTGTAAGTCACGCCACCATCCATACCGGTGAAAAGCCCTACTCTTGCGAGGAATGCGGACGGCAGTTTCGGGATAGGAGTTCCATGAAGAGGCATTTGAACACACATAGAGGTATCAAACGATATGAATGTAATGTCTGCCAGAAGCAGTTTACGGACAAGAGCGCGGCGAACGTTCATCTTCGCATCCATACAGGTGAGAAGCCTTATGAATGTTATGAATGCAAGATGTGCTTCACGCAGAGCGGACATTTAGTGGATCACATGATCAAGAATCATTAATGTTTGGATTCAGAATTTTGTCTGATTGTTTAGTGCCTTCAGTAAGTTCTAGACCCAACTTTCATTATTCATATGATGAATTGAATGCAGCTTTGCTCAAGAATGTTTTTTTACCATAGTTGGATAGAGCTTCTGTGTAGTCATCAGTCATTTATAATCCCAAATTGAATAATAATGCAGTTCTTATAATGCGCTTATTTCCTCTGTTAGAAGTCTCTAAGTGCTCTATAATTAATGCAGCAATATTACCCTGGGTTTAGCAATGGGGCGATGGGGCAATTATGCATTTCAAGGAATATATTCGTACTAGGCACCCATTTACCACACCTGGGTTGAGTGCAGCACAATGTGGCTGAATTTCTTGTTGAAGGAAATTAACGTCATGGGTGGGATTCAATATGTGACCCTCTAGTTGAAAGGCGAGAGTCTAAACCATTACACCACAACTCCTCCAATCAGTCATTTATAATCCATAATTGGCAACATTCTTTGTTCTTTTCTCTCTTGAATAATTTGAAATAGGCAGGAAAAAATAATGATAGATCACATGATAAAAAATCATGAACGATTTCGAATCAGGGACTAGGAGTTCCCTAATTTTCAGTGCCTCAGATCTTCAACCATTGTACAGTGTGTCTCAATAAAAACGTAACACTTTTGAAATGGTTGGCAAATTGAGCATATATGGTTTTATGAAGAAATGTTGATATGTATAGAAAGCTGAAGGATCGACCTTTCTNAGCTTTGCTCAAGAATGTTTTTTTACCATAGTTGGATAGAGCTTCTGTGTAGTCATCAGTCATTTATAATCCCAAATTGAATAATAATGCAGTTCTCATATACCGCTAATTTCCTCTCTTAGAAGTCTCTATTAAAGTGCTCTATAATTAATGCAGTAATATTACCCTGGGTTTAGCAATAGCAGCTTATGGGGCGATTATGCATTTCAAGGAATATATTTCTACTAGGTACCCATTTACCTCACCTGGGTGGAGTGCAGCACAATGTGGCTGAATTTCTTGTACGAAATTAACGTCATGGGTGGGATTCGAACTCTCAACCCTCTAGTTAAAAGACGACAGTCCAAACCACGACACCACAACTCCTAAAATCAGTCATTTATAATCCCAAATTTGCAACATTCTTTGTTCTTTTCTCTTAATATGAATAATTTGAAATAAGCAGGAAAAAATTATAATATAGTTTGTGATGAAAAAAATTATGAACGATTTCGATTCAGGGAATGGGGGGTCCCTGATTATTAGTGCAGCAGAACTTCAACCAACATATATGAAATCCCCTTACTTCAAGTGCCTTCTTTTGAACACGTTCGAGGCTTGTTTTTGTGGGGTTTTTTTAAGACGATAGCTTTTACAGGTAGCTTCTATTACACATACACACATTGCATTGCTATTAGCTCAGGCAAATATGAATTAACTTGTCCGACCTAACAACAAGCAATTTTTCCATCTATTCAAATGTGATTTCGTGTTATCAAGTGAACACAATTTTCTCATTGAAAACCTCACAAAGTCATTTACGTAAAATTAGACTACATTGGGAAAACTCTTTATTGAGAAATCGCTACTTTTCGTGGCTTTCTATTTTACATACATAGCTATCACAATGGAAAGTAGTAAAAGCTGCCAAATACAAATGTTCATTATTTTTCAACTATTATTAACACACTCGAGCTATTGCCCAAGTTGGTGGAGTTCTTGTTTTAATAAATATATAATACATGTGTTAATTACCTCCTTTGAGTTGAATTTCTCTAGAGCAAGAGTCAAACAAATTTCTATTCTCCCAAGAGATTCGACTTTGGCAGAATTCCCTCTACTTGTTAACAAAAAAGATGTTCAAGAGAAATTTATAAGATTCTGGGAAATTCCCACCTGATTTATGATATGAATGTTTATATGTATGGACACCAACATTTTTCACCAACATTTTTCCAAATTTTCTCAAATTTTACTCCAGGAGAATCCAATTTTTGGGTGTGTTTTTGTTGTTGCAAATTCGAATACAGTGGAACCTCGTTATAGAGAGATCAGATATAGTGAGATACCTGTTATAACAAGGTGATTTTATTGGTCCCAGCTTTTTATAGTTCTTTGTTTTTTCACCCTGATATAGTGAGGAACCTGATATAACAAGGTAGTTATCATGGTCCCAAGGACCTCGATATAAAGAGGTTTCTCTGTAGCTGTAATTGATTTTTCACTTTAAGTACAGAAGACCATGATGATGGCATCTAGTATAGCGCAGGTCTTCGCATCAGCTGGGCGCTCTTGGCGCTCCATTACTCAAGATAAATGATTTAGTCCCAATTGAATGGCATCTTTAATTTCCTGTTTTTCATTAAGTGCATAGAGACGCAATGGCAGTGATATAGGCTATATAAGCAATGTGTTTTTATTATAATGTTTCACAGATTTCAAAGTTCTAATCAGTGCTATGATTCATCTTTCAGTTCAAGAACTCCCAGTAGTGGTATTATTTGGTTATTCTTTTAATGTGTTTGCAAATCACTATTCAGGAATATTTGCAAATATTTGCAAGTGATATTATTTGTGGTTGAGACTGCATACATGTAACTTTGTATCATAGATGACTTATGTTCTTATTTATGGATTGTACATATTTCTTTCAATATTTTCTTGTACAGCAAGATTTTCATATTCTATTGAATAGTGATCTATTTTGATTAATTCCTTAATCTCTATTTCAAATCAGTTTCAAAGGCAAGGATTTTTGTTGTCAATTTCATTCTAGAATTGATATTCTCTCTGCAGATGAAGAAAAATTCCAGTGGTTGGTTCCCCTTTTATTTGAGAAACAAGGTTTAATCAAGGTAGATACATTATGTATATACTTGTACATTTGGAATTTGTTGGGTAATAAACATTTTGATAATGCACACAAAGGCAATAATTTATTTATTTATTTATTCATTTTTAGATCAAGCATCAAGGGAACCCAGAGGTTTCCCAGAATAGACCACTTTCGTAATGTATTAAAAAAACTAGCAACAATCACAGCATGTGAAAAAAATAGTTTGTCATTGTGCATTTGATAGAGATGCCTACATAAAATTTGAATACATCATGAAAGTGGTCTATTTGTTCTCACAGAGTCGAAGATGTCAACCATTCGACAATGTGAATTCAACGCTTTCATGACAATTGAATAGCTGAGAGTATGACTTTCGTTGCTCTCACTTTTGTTCAGCTGTTGCATGATTAAAATTTTAATTTTGCCTCTGTATATTCTGAAATGGTTGGCATCTCTGCTGAGGACTTGGGATGATGATGATAATGATGATAATAATGTTTATGCTGGTGATGATTATGATGATGGCGATGGTGATGATGAGGATTACTATGATGACGGTAATGATGATGATGATGATGATGTTGATGATGTGGTTATTATGATGATTGTGATAAGAATCTTATATTCATGATGTTGATGACTGTGATGATATGGTAATTTTTATGATGATGATGATAATTATGATAGTGATGATAATGGTAATAATGATGGTGATGGTGATTATGATGATGGTGATGATATGGTGAAGGTGTTGATGATGATGTGATGATCGTGATCATGATGATGTTCACGATCATGATGTTTATGGCGAAAATGGTGAAGATAATTATAATTTCATGATGCTGGTGATAATAGTGATGATGGTTGTAGTGATGATAATGTTGATGATAATGATGGTGATAATGGTGATATTTATGGTGTATGATGTTGATGGTAAGTACATGTATTCTTATTATTCTCCTTTATTATCATAATCATCATCACCACCACTGTATTGTCGTCCTGCTCATCGGAACCATTATCATCATCACCATCGATGCCACCGTCCTACCCCACCAACAACACCATCACCATTTTCATCATCTCCATCATGATTATCATCACCACCATAATGACGATCATCATCACCCTACCCAACACCAACACCACCACCACCATCTTCAACCATTATCAACATCATCATCATCATGATCGATCACCATGATTATTGACATCACCGCCATATCATCATCGTCATACGTATCATCATCACAACCACGATTACCGACATCATCATGACAATCGTCATCACCATCAACACCACCACCATCATCACCGCCATCATCATCACCACACCCTCCACCACTATCATTATCATCATCGTCATCATTACAACTACCATCACCACCACCTTACCATTATGTTCTTGTCTGACATCAGTCGAAAAAACTACGTCATTTAAAGTCATCATGACAAATGTATAATTTATTCCTCTCTGATGCGGAGAACATCATGATCACACACGCCACCGTCATCATTTTCTTCTTCATAATCATGACCATCATCATGATACTCCTCATCATCATCAATACCACTATACCACCACCGCCACCACCACCATCATCATCATCATCATCATCATCTTCACCATCATCACCACCACCACCATCATCATCATCATCTTCATCATCAATACCACCACCAGCACCATCATCATCATCCTCATCATCTTCATTAACCATTGCCGCTACCATCACCACCGCCTTATCATTATGTTATTATCTGACATCAGTATCATAACATATTCACCTTTATTAGCGAGTGTAAAACAAACACAAAACTACGTAGGTCGTTTCCTGTTATCATGACAAATAAATAATATATTCCTCTCTATAATAGTCATCATCATCATCATCATCACCACCATCAACATCATCACCATTATCATCATCATCATCATCATCATCATCATCATCACCATCATCATCACCATCACCACCATCAATATCATCACCATCATCATCATCATCACCATCATCATCATCATCATCACCATCATCATCATCATCATCATCACCATCATCACCATTATCATCATCATCAAATCACCTGTATCACCACTCCCACCACCATCATTTCTCCTTCGCGCACTCCATAGATGCTGACCAAACGTTAAACAAACAACAAAAACTTATAATTTATTTCTTATCATCATGACAAATGTATAATTTATTGCTCTCTGATACAGAGTACATAAACAAATCGAGATGACTTCTCACATTTTATATTCTGATGCCTATATAGTGGCATAATACTGATGTTTTATACGATTACTTTACATTGTCAACAAATTACAGTACTATGCATATATATATGCAGTGAAACCTCGTAATATAGAGGTCGGAAACAACGAAGCATAATACTGATGTTTTATACGATTACTTTACATTGTCAACAAATTACAGTACAGTGGAACCTCATTATAAAGAGGTCGGATATAGCGAGATATCTGTTATAGCAAGGTGATTTTATTGGTCCCAGCCCTTTATGGTTCTTTGTTTTTTTACCCTGATATAGTGAGGAACCTGATATAACAAGGTAATATTCAAGGTCCAAAGGACCTCGTTATGAAGAGGTTTCACTGTACTATGCATATATGCAGTGAATCCTCGTAATATAGAGGTCGGAAAGACAGCATAATGCTG
>BQKZ01011383.1:0-17259 GCA_036244855.1 Temnopleurus reevesii | reverse complement strand
GATACATGAATGGGGGAGGGGGTGTCAAACAAAAATAATTGGTATACTTCTAAAGTACATTAACTCCATATAACTTGATGTGCTATTGATTACCAATTAAGGGACCTGTAACATAAAAGAGGTATGATAAATTGAAAATTAATCATGTCTCTATGGTATATGTTCTGCCAAAATGTTAGACTTATGATTAATATTTATTGTAAGTGTATTGCATCTTTTATGTTACAGGCCCAATGAGTTTAGAAATAGATTACGGTAACATTGATAATGGATGCAAAGACTTTTTAACTTCAAATAATTTGATGTGTTATGGATTATCAGTTAAGGTGTCTGCAACATAAAAGAGGTAATATAAAAAAAGTGTGATGAATTGAAAATTAATCGTATCTCTACGGTATATGTTCTGCCATTAGACTTACGATTAATATTTATGGTAGATTTCATTGCATATTTTATGTTACAGGCCCAAGTAGTTAGAAGTAGATTCATGAATGATGCACAGACTTTGTTTCACCATGTGAGCTAGTCTTTCTACAAGTCATCTTCAGATATATCATTAGAAATGTTCAGCACTTAAAAATCAACATTTTAGACACTAAAAATGCTTTAACATCATGGAGAGTGTAGGGAAGTTTGTTTTAAACAAACCATTAATAAAATATTTTTTTGCCCTGGGTTCCCTTTAATACATACAGGCCTCTATGAAAATGTCTTCTTAAAGCTGGCTGGACGGGCAAATGATTCAAAATTTTACTTGCTCATAAAGATAAACTGCTTACCTAAATTACTTCGTGGCATTATATGTCTTATGTTTTAATGCACATATATCTTTTTCAATTCATGCATAGCATACAGCTTGTGTTGGTATGCAAGCTGATACTGACGGTTTGGTCAATTAATAACACAAGAATGAAGAATTTCATAGAGAAAAGTGCTATAACACAAGCCAAGAAATTATGTGTATTTTTGGGCAAAGACTTCATCTGTTGATGGTAGTTTTGCTTATGGTTGCTTGCCCATTTGGGCAATTGACTTTCTAGAGCCCTGATGTATATGAAAAGAGAGCGAACTACCCTTGGGTCTGTATTTGTAGACTGCATTTTGAAAAGCACTTGATCCCTTTGACTACTGGAACCGGGTAGTCCCTACACAGAGTTTATGGGTATTACAGAATTCAGTAGTCAATTGGTTAAGAACTAATTCAGGAAGTAATGAGTGTTCTTAGAGGAAAGAAACAATATATGAGATTTACAGCATTCAGCTCCAAAAATTCATTATTTCAAACACTAAAAAGCACTTGAATATCAAGGATTGTGAAGGGAAGTTGATTTTCGTATATTTTATTGTAACATGGCATTGCGTACCCTATGATATGCATAAAAAATGGCCAGCACTGAATTAACTACCCTGGGGTCTGTGTGTGCAGAAAGGCACTCAGAAAGGCAGAAAGGCACTTAAGAACCAATTGAGGAAGCAATGAGCGTTATAAGAGGAAAGAAACAATAAATGAGATTTACAGTTCAACAGGATATCATCACTAGAACCCTTGGGGCACACAATGGGAGAATCTAATTTAGTCTCAGCCTTTTTTATTCTGGTTTCTGTGCATGTTCTATCCCCAATATTTTATCACAGTTTGATTAATACATGGAATATCATGATTAAAGATCCATCCAAATTTTCAACCAAATTTCCGGCTCATTAAGTTTTATCGTCAACAAATGTTGTGACATGCGGTCAGGGAATATTTGAGCATCAATAATTCAGCCTGTTGCTGGCTTTGAACATTTTGTTCCCTGCCGAAATTGNGGAGGTTGCCAAAAAGGGGGTAGAAAGCTTGTGCACTACATTCTGCCGCTCAAGCTGACAAGCGGAGAAAAAATGTCCTCACATTTTTGCCACCCCTTTTTCTTTTTTTTCCTTTCCAAAATTTTAATTGGGGCAGCCTGCCCCATGCACTGCCTGACTTCTAGGTATGGATCTAACATTGAGTCTCATATATCCAACCATAGTCCTTTTTTTTTATATGTGGATGAATGCTGATCCCCATATGGTAGAATAAAGCCAAGTCGTATTTATCGCATCTTGCATGGCAGTACTCTGTGGCGTCAAATGGTATTTATTCTCTACATTTAGTTATTCATGGACTGGAGACCAATGGGAGATAGCATATAATAGGGCATATAATAGGGTATAGGGCATAATACAGCGTATAATAGGGTGCAATGGCCTAGAAGTAATTCTTAAAGTATCTCTAATTAAATATTGATATCATAATCTAGGTTCTAGCATATATTTCTTTCTTCTCCTCTAACCCTTTTCCTCTCACTTTTGATTTTTTTCGTTGTTTTTCTAACACACTGTTTATTTCTCCATTTCATCTATTTTTTAAGAATTTGAAACCAATCTAAATTAAGATCTGTCTACCTAAATTCATTTTCCTCCATTTTTTTTGCTTCGTAAGAGGATGCTAAAATCTGTAAATCAGGGTTTCCACTCTACCTTGCTAGGCAGAGAAACCTGGAAAATTATCGATTCATTTATTTGTTAATTTACTTCAGTCTTAAAAAAAAACTGGGTATGCGCTATTCAAGCATGCCCTTTGCAGTTGATATTGAAATCTTCGGGAATAATACTTGAAAAAAAACCCTAAAATCTGGTAAAAATAAGGGAATTTTGTTCTCAAATATTGAGAACCCTGAAGTAATTAAGGATGCATCAAAAATAGGTTCAAATGCGTGAATTTAATTCATGTTCCAAGCAGTTAGTGTTCCAGTGAATTTAGTTTATACATTCTACCATTTTACCTAGCTTCGTGTTATCACTGTGTATCATTTCCATTTTTTTTAAATTGAAGAATGCTATGTGATACTGCTGCAGAATATTATTGACTTACTTCACATCTAATGAAGAAAGCAATAAAGTTGTCTAAAAAATGTTGCATTTAACTTAAAGTTTTTGCTTTATGTGATTGCATTAAACCTTTCTTTTATTTTTCTTTGCCTCCCTCCCTTTTGTATTTCTCACATTCTGTTTTGTTAATCTGTCTTTTAAGTTTCTGTTGGAAATTATTGAATCATTTCACATCTAATGAAGAAAGCAGTTAATTTTCTTCAAATGTAACATTTCATTTTCCCTTCCTTGCATTTTTGTCCTTTTACAGTCCCAAACTCTTTTCTTTATAAAATCTTAAAGCCTTAAAATCCTTTTCAAGATTCTTTCATGCATCTCCCCGGGACATGAACTCTTTCATATCTTCTGAAGATAGTAGCAAATATTTCATACATTTTTTGTATTTTACTTTCACTACTTTACTCATTGTGTACCCTACTCTGGTTTCAGATTCTTTCTTTTGTGCACTTTTCTTATCTTTTCTTTTGTTCTCCATTCTTTCATGCATCTTTCCGGGACATGAATCCTTTCATATCTTCTGAAGATAGTAGCAAATCTTGATACATTCTTGAATTTCACTTTTCCTGCTTATCTCATTGTCTATTCTATTTTGGTTTTCAATTCTTTCATTTATGCCCTTTTCTCATCTTCTCTTTTGTTCCCCATTTTTTCAAACATCTGTATAGGACATTGTTGACTTATCTCACATCTACTGAAGAAAGCTGTGAATTTTTTTTTCAAGTCTACTATAGCATTTTTTTCTTTGTATTGTTCTCTAATTCATTTTGCTTTTCGTATCAGCATATCCCCTGTAATATTTTGAATATGTGAGTGATTTCAGTTGTATGTCTCTTTTAGTGCAAATTGAACGTGAAAAGTGAGCCCATAGTAGAATTTTGATCAGTGTGTTTAAAATCTCTTTGTATTTGTTCCCCCTTTTCTTTTTTTTTTGTTATCAACCTAATACATTTGTGTCATTTCATATTTCAATTCCACACAGTCATCTTTTTCCCTTCTACTTTCAAAGATCACCAATGAAAACTTAATTTTCTACTTCACTTTGACTTAGAAAGCAATCAAACATGCAAAAATGTGTAACATCTGTGTCAATAAATTGTCTTTTACAGTTTTATAAAACAGGCACCAAACTTTAGACCTTGAAAAAGCAATTATTATACGATGACATGCTACACTAGTCTGTGAAAATATTAAAAGTAATTACACAATCTCATATGTGCTTATCAGGTGTCCCTGCATGTATTTATTACATGAAATGTGTTGGCGAGATTGTGCCATGCCATATGTAGTACAGTTTTCATTCTTCTAAGCAATGTGTAATTTTTGTCACAGAGGGGGCACTTCCATAAATGCGTTGCTCATCATTGGAAAAGATGTGTCAATGTTAGTACCTTTTTCTTGAGGGAAGGGTCATCCTACAAACAATGCAATTAAGAAGGACCCTTCTGCCATGTTTATTTCTGTATCAACTATGTCCATGTTTGTGACAGATAATTATTTGTCTCTATTCATTTGTTTCTGTAAAAGTTCTTAGATGTAGGGGGGAATAGATGTGCGGGGATAGATGTGCTGAGCTGCGCGATCCACTAAATGTGCAATTTCTATTTGTTTTATGCTATAAAGAAACTTTTTATATTTGATTGCTATATCTTCTTTGATATGATGTGCTTGATCGATTTATATATGACAACGGGATGCGATTTTTAAATGTATATACTGTTAAATTTAGCTATGTATATTTATATTTGCTTGCGTATATTTTGTATGTTCTATTTCATCATTTTCAGCTTATCGTGGTTTATTTATCTTTGTTGTCTTATAATGGCTTGATGTGGTGTGCCTATTTTGTTTTTCATCAATCGAATATTGAAATTGATTAAAGTTAAGAGAGATCAAGAAAGAAAGGGAGAGAGAAGGAAGTCAATCCGAAGTTGTGCATTTCAATTTGAATTCTTAAAATAGGATTAGGCATGAGTGGCAGTGACCATAAGCTGATCATCCATTTGTCTTCTCTTACCCTCTTTCTTATAATCATTATTCAACAACTTGATTAAGAACCTAACAAATTATACTACAGGTGTGTTTCTGGAAAATTTTCTCATAATTTTATTGTCATCATAGGTTATTCTACATTTCAACTTATTTTCGCTTCATGAAAAGCTTCACTATCTCCCTTTTTTTCATTTGTACTCTGACTCCCCTCTCATTTTCATTTAAATCTCTACGCCATATCAAGAATAAAAACCCTCCAAGAGAAATTCAAAAGATGTTTGCACCAGTACAGCACATCCCACCCCAGTTAAGCTTGGAATGTTCAATTTTGATTAGGGATAACTTCTTCTAGAACCAAGTATTTATGTTCCCATTTGTTTTCCTTTCCAGCCGTCTCGAGTTTGACAGGGGATTCGTGATAATCATTGATCGATCTACGACCTCTTGGGGCGATGTCAAAACCACCTTGATTAGAATTGCGGTACGTATGATCCAAATCCTGAAGCCCCTGTGACATAGAAGCCTGGAAGCAACACGATCCAACACAATACTTTGTTCGCAGGCAGTTAACTGTGAATTTACAAAGAGTCCTGTTCAATCGTGTTGCTTCCGGGACTCTATGTGACTGGGGCTTTAGATGGAGGGTTCCCACTCTACCTGGAAAACTTGAAAAATGAGTTCCAATTTTTCTAGTCACGGAATTTGATAAAAATTCTTCACACCAGGGAGTTTAATCAAGGGCAGAAAGAAATTCATCAATCATTTTTTCATATTCAAATTGCAAATTGCGTTATTCGGTTGATGAATTGTTATAAACCTGAAATTTTTACATTTTTAAAATATTCCAATAGTGAAAATCAGTTAAAATCAGGTAATTTTGTTCTGAAATAGTTGGAAACCCTGGCATGCAATGTGTATTTTGAAAGAGATGTGTAAGCTTCCAAATATGTGAAGGAAAGTTAATTCGTCATTTCATCATGAAATGAAGACTTTCATTGGAATCAAATTAGAGCTGCATGAAATTCAGATATTGTCAATTTCAATTGACTCACTATGAAATCCTATATGTAACCGATACAAAAGTTTTACAAAGAATCATCAGTAGCAGTGACTATAAAATTTCTGTCGGTGGAAAACAATTTTCAAATAACCTAATGTACTAGATTTATTTGCATTTTTGCAAGATTGTATATTGAATAATAAAGAATTAATTTGATTCCAAAATATGCTCATTTATAGAATAAGTGTATTTATCTTTGCTATGTTATTCAATAAATCAATTAATTTGCTTGCTATTCTATTCAACTATTTTCACAAAGGATTATTATGTAAGCATCTAATTTTGCTTATTATTTTGCATGCACTTGAATGTTTTCTGTTTTAGATACACAAGCCTGTAGCTCTACTAACAATAGTATTATTGCTTAGAGTAGACAGATAATAGATAACGTATCAACATTTCATTATTTTATTTGTTTTTTTATTTTTTATTTTTTACTAACAACAGTGCTTTTAATTCTATCATTGTGTCAATTAAGTTCTTTTGCTGGATTAACCAATACTGTTGAATAACAGAAGAACAAATGCAGTGTTTGCTGCGTGTCATCTACTTTGGAAATGAGTCTGAAGGATAGCTATTCAAGACAAAATTACAACAGGTTTTAGTTACCTTAAAGGGGAATTACACCCATACAATAATGTACTGTCAGTAAATGAAAAAAAAAATCAGATGAACAAACTGTGAAAATTTGAGCAAAATTGGATAATCCGTTCAAAAGTTATGAATTTTCAAATTCATCATTTCCGCCTGTGCTGGGCATCCTTGAAATGGCATGCATATAGCTAATTAGCATAATCTGTGATGTCATACATGGAGAACTCCTCATTCCTTTTCTATATCAATTTATTGAAAATGGATCAATATCATATTTCAAATGAGGAATCCACCCCGTTCTTTCTGGAATGCTTGTAGAATTGATGTGGCTACAATATATTTAACCGAAGAAACAAAATTTTGTCTACTTTTCTGGAAAAAGAGGAAAATGTGAAATGTTGTGTACAAAGCGAATGGCAAGTTCTCCATGTTGGCAGCCATTTTGTGCATGTGCGTTTGCCAATTTAAGGAGCCCATGAGGGGTGTAAATCAAAACTTTGAAAATAACTTTTGAATGGATTATCCGATTTTGCTCAAATTTTCACAGTTTGTTCATCTTATTTTTCTTCATTTAATGATAGCAATTCAATCTCTGAATGTAGTTTCCCTTTAATGAAATAATCAAGTTTAGAGATAATTCACAAAGTAGAGCTGATTTTTCACAGATAAACTCATTGTGATTCATGATATTGATTCTAGCGTCATAAAGCCATTTTCATGTAACAGTGTTGAAGCATCTTCCTTGCTCATGACATTGCTTCCCTGGGATGTACGGCAATTCATATCAATACTGACTATTCTGTAAATTTATATGCTGCCCTCTATAGTTTGAGCAGTCATCTGGCTCTTTTTCATTTTACCATCAGCTTACCTATTCAGGGAAATTTCAGTTTGTATCTGTATTGTCTTGGGATATTATCAGGGATCTTATTATGGTCTGTCTTAGGTAGATTTTGGGAGCCCTGCATTATATTCTGTCTTCCTAATCATTACTCCATCATATATCATTGTAGATATAAATAAATAGATGCTAATAATCGTACTTTATTGATAAGCCAAGATTGCAGCTTTATTTCCCCTAATGGGGATGAGGAGGAAATGTCATGGGATTGAAATGACTGTGCATGCTCATCAGCCCTTGCCTAATACATCATCATTTATTCATGGAGATTTTGCTGCACTCAACCCAGGGTTTTAATTCATAAAGCTGTTAGTAGCTCAATGCACAAATCTATAAACGACTAGTGACCATTTCTTGTGCTCAATAATAACTTGTGTCTGTGGATCCCACTTGAGAAAGGGTCACAAATCTTGTGTAGAGTCATGCGTAGATAACAGTTTTATGAAACACAACCCAAATGAGGTGAATGGGTATCTGGCAGGAATATTCCTTGAAATGTTTGGCACCTTGGAAAGTGACGGCTAAAGCCAGGGTAATGATAATGCAAAATTGCCTTGAGCACTATTCAGAGTTGATACATGCGCTCTCTCTATATATAAATCATCTTCATTTCAATCATATGAAGAAGTCACATAGATAAGAAACCCAGGTCCTCATATCCAACTCAGTTTATAACGTAAGTCAGGGCATACAGAAATAACATTACAGGACACAGAACACATCTGACAAAAAATTAATAGGTACTATTATATGAATAGTTGGTGCATAATATGTAAATCATAAATGGATTGACGAATCTTCTCACAAGATTGTTAAAGTATGAATGGCGCAGTTAGCCCAGGATTGCTTGCTGCCCTCTACGACAGAACCCACCTTCCTGATCGAAACCGCTGGTGGACCTATTAATAAATTCGTCTGCATGGCTGACTCACACTGTCTCATGACAACAACACAGAGGGGTACATCCTCCGTCTATCGTCATCCTAAGAAGAGGATGTGGAGTGTTAGCCTGCAAGTAAAGACCCAATGAACTGAATTGTCAGCCTAAGAATGTAACATTGGAAATTTTGAAATTTATTCGTTCAACTTCATACACATATGGTTCCAGCTTCCTTGACATACCTCCTTTATTCGATAATATTAATAATGAACAGCTTTTTTTTAACCAACTCTTTATGATTAATTCCCTAAGTGCTCTACAATTGCAGCATTATTACCCTGGCTTTAGCAGTGCATAAGCTTTTTAAATGAATATATTCCTACCAGGTACCCATTCATCTCACCTGGGTTGAGTGCAGCACAAAGTGGATGAATTTCTTGCTGAAGGAACACAGGAGGGGGGTACATCCTCCGTCTATCGTCATATTAAGAAGAGGATATGGAGTGTTAGCCTGCAAGCAAAGACCCAAGGAACTGGAATGCCAACCTAACAATGATTATACGTTCTTATAAAGTGTCTATCACTAACTTTAGCACTTTACAACGTCGCATAAGTACCCTGGCTTTAGCAGTGCAGTTGTTTTGCATTTCAAGGGAAAAAAGTCCTGCCAGGTACCCATTCACCTCACCTGGGTCTGGTGCGGCACAAAGTGGATGAATTTCTTGCTGAAGGAACACAGAGGGGTCTATAGTCATCTGTCTATAGTCATCTTGAGGAGAGGATGTGGGGTGTTAACCTGCAAGCAAAGACCCAATAAATTGGAATGCCAGCCTAAGAATAATTATACGTTCTAGAGCGCCTATCACTAACTTTATCAGTCGTCCCTAAGCCCTCTACAATGTATCATAAGTACCCTGGCTTTAGCAGTGCAGTTGTTTCGCATTTAAAGGAAAAAAAAATCCTGCCAGGTACCCATTCACCTCACCTGGGTCGGGTGCAGCACAAAGTGGATAAATGTTTTGCTGAAGGAAATTAAGGTTGTGGGACTCGATCCTGCGACGCGCGCTCTAGTTGGAAGGCGAGAGTCTAAACCCCAACACCACAACACTTCCACAGATAAAAAGGGGTATCAAACTATATTGAATTTTTAAGATCACTGGCTTTTCTAATAGATGCAAAATTTGTGCGTTCTCTGTTCGCGAAGATTGTTTATGACAACCCAAATGCTTGCCCAAGGTTTGTGCAACATGGCAACAAGTAATAAAACTGAATTCCAAGTATTGTTGTTCAATTGTAACAACCGCTTTACTGAATACTTTGTATATACCATGTTTCTTTGGCAAGAAGTATACTTGAATTTGAATATGAAAATTGAGAATGTACAATGCGGTAAAGTTGACCCCCTGAGGGGAGGGGGGGGGGGTATTGTGTTGATCTAATGGGTTCATCTTCAAGAGATTTCATTTTTTCAGAAATATTGACCCCTGCATGATGCACTACACAACAACAGGTGAAAGGTTCGATTATTGCGGCTTTATAGGAGAGGGTAGGTGGGGGACCGGTATGGGACAGGACTTTAAGGAGGAGGGGGTGACACTCCCCCCCTCCCCCCCAGCTGCATTATATCATGTTGATCTAATAGGTTCATCTGCGAGATATCTAATTTTTCAGAAATATTGACCCCTGTATGATGCACTACAGGACAACAGGTGAAAGGATTGACCATGCTATACGATTTAAATCCCCCTAAGCATGTAGGAATTAGTCATTCTAGGGTCAGTGATCAATTTGACAAAAAAATATTTTACAATGCGTGGAGCCACAACTCAGGTGAGCGAATAACGTGATCAGTGGAAACTTGATATACTCTAATAGAACAATATTCCTGATATAAAGAGGCAATAGTTTGGTCCCATCTCTTTATAACGTATTTATTTTTTTCAACCCTGCCATAATGAGATTACTTATAAGGTATTTTTGATGGTTCCATGTCCATTGTTGTACATGTACTAGTTTCCAATGTAGATTAAAATTTTGTATTTAGGGTTAAACATTTTGTGAAAGACATGGAGTTTTTAAGGACTGTATGTAGTTGATTCTATGATTAGTTGAAATTTCAAGGAGCGCATTTATATAAAAAGATGTAAGCTTAATATTCTTCTTTGTCCATTTAGTTCGTAATGGACATTTTTTTCCTTAAGATTTCTGCATCAAAATATCTTTTCTTTAATACACACTGTAATAAATGTAGATCACTTCTAATTACATTCTTCATGTAGTCAAATTCATGTTCTTTACTAGAACTGATTTGAGCTTAAACCTCATTGGAATAACAGAAACACAACTTACATTGTTCTGAATTTTGCATGCTGAAAAAAATAACTGCATCATTAATGCTTTCTGCAGTGGTACATTAACACTTTAGAGCGCTGATTAGTTTGAATTTTTTCAATTTGTTCCCTGGTGTTGTTCAGGGATTGTATGCATTTATGGGAATATATAGGACTGTTGCTGGCCTCACGGACATACATTTTTACAATTCTATTCAATTCCTAAAAAAAAGATGAATGTTTCATGCCCAATACTAACATCTTCATAAATGCTTTCTGTAGCACAATACAGCCAAATATTATACAAATATATACTGTTATGAAAGGTTCTGGTTAAAACTATGGGCCTGATGTGCCTGCAAAAGTACTATTTGCTGAGGGGCGCAGACCCGAAGCAAATAGTACTTTTGCAGGCACAGAGGGACCATAGTTTTAATCCAGAACCTTGAATGAACACAGTATATATTTGTTTTATATACTGGATTTGTAAANTCATGATATCATGTTTCTTTTTAAGTAGATTTGAAGACAAAATTTGGCGATAAAAATATTCGCTTTTACCAAAACTATACTTGGGCTTTAATATTCTTTTTTGTCCATTTTGTTCGTAATGGACATTTTTTTCCTTAAGATTTCTGCATCAAAATATCTTTTCTCTAATACACACTGTAATCAACATAGACTCACTTCTAATCATTTTTTTCATGTTTGTAAATTCATTTTTTTTCTTTACTTGATCCAATTTTAGCTAAACATCATTGGAATAACATCAAATTTCACAACTTTCATCTAGATTGATTTGAATTTTGCATGCTAAAAAATCAACTGCTTCATTAATGCTTTCTACAGTGCTACATTAACAACTAGACTTCCCATGAGTGTGAACCTTTTTTCCATTTGGTTTTAAGAGCAGGTATTCGTTTCCAGGTTTTGTTCAGGGACTATGTTTTGGGAATATTAAAGACTAAATATAATATGTATTGTAATTAATGTTCGTTTATCAATGCCATTAGCTCAGTTGCTGGCATCATCAACATCAATTTTACATTTTTATGCAATTTGAAAAATATATGTTTCATTCCCCTAACTAACATGTTCATAAATACATTCTATATCACTATACAATTCAATCTTCTCTGTTTAGCAAGCTATTTTCCCAGAATTATTTAAGATGTGTATGTCACGAACAGAATAATTCAAACTTTTTTGGCATAGTCCAAACTAGCTACATAGGATAGATTTTTACATTGCACCATACTTATTAAAATATTTTGCATGCTTTATAAGTAACAATCTTATTAATGCTTTATGTAGTGATACTAACAACTAAATCTTTTCTGATGAATGAGCTATTTTCAACGGAATAATTAACTTTTTTGCGTAGTCCAATCATAGGGTAGCTTTTTACACCGCTGTGTAATTCACTATTATGAAGCATGCTTAAGGACTAACAGCCTTATTAATGATTTCAGTAGTGCTTTACTAACTGGACTGCCTATTAATATGGAGACTCTTTCTCCTTTTGATTTTAAACATTGTAGTGGCACAGCCATTTTTTCTTAATCAATCATTTGTTTTCAATTCAGGGAAGATTTAGGTTAGTTACATAAAGCTTTTTCAAAACCAGTTTGTAATAGATAGAACCACCATCAACACCATCATAAATCGTCACATTTTAGATAATCTTTTATTATGATGAATGCTTTAGAACTAACAGCTTTATTAATGCTTTCTGTAGTGCTCTACTAACAACTAAACCTTTTCTGATGAGCGTGGACCACCTATTTCCATTTGCTTTTTACAGCAGGGCTATTTTCCCGGCATTATTCAAGGAGTCTACGTCATCAAGCCAAGAGGGTTTCTCCAGAAGACGTTCTCCGAGATGCGCTTCAAAGGGCTGAAGGATGAATTCAAATTCAAGGTTGGTGATGAATTAAAGCTTGCCTGAATTTTGCCTGTTATAGCAACAAATAATGTGTGCAAACTGGATTAAAATTATTGTAGTTCAATTGATGTTTACAACTTTTAGGAATACCACATAACTCCATTGGTAGGCAATAAATGGGTATAAATTTGAATCTGTCAATAACTGGTCTGTTGGTTGTTGAAGTATGAGGGTAGCTATTCCTCAGTGAACAAAAGCCATTTTGTTATTTTTGATGTTCTTGTAACACATGCTATCAAGAGCTAAGCAGAATGATAGAATGATTATGAAGTTTGGTAAACAATAGGCGATCTCCCCATTCCATGTGTGGGTAAAATGATGAAAGTGAGGTGTAGCCTGTTGTTTCATAAACAATACCTAGGCTTCATTTTTCTGAGATCATTTATGTAGTTGTCGTAGTTTTCAAGCTTAGGGGCTTCCCTCAGAAGACTTTCTCTGAGATGTAATAGAATTTGAAAATAAACCCAAGTTTTTCAGCGAATTTTTTTCAAGTCATAAACAGGGTTAATTGCTCGAATAACTAGGTTTGCCATTGATAAACCTAATTTTTCACTTGAGAATCAGTTAGTTTGAATTTAAGGTTGGAGTTATGATATTCCAAAGTGGGTGCGCCATCTCCTTATTTTTGGCATTCTAATGTAAACTAAGGCATCAAATTTTTGATCCTGCAAGGTTCCTTCATTCAACAGCATAAAGGGAGCAGAAGATCCGGCAACCTTTCCAGAGGTTTGCCTGAGTGACGTGACCCAGCAACGAATGGTTCATTTCCCCCTCCACGGTGCCCTCTGCATCCTGCCAAAATTTTAGTCTCATGAGCCCCAGACCCTGGATCCAGTAATTTTCATGTACTGAGATTTTTGATGTACTCGGGAAGAGAACAATCAAAGCGGGTTTAGATCACTGAACACTTTGGTGCAAATGACTTGTCTGGGTGCTCTCTAATGCCATCTGAAAAAAAAATTGGTCGATCAGAAAAAATTTTTAATTATTTTTTCTTATTTTTCAGGCACAATTTAAACAATTCATTAGAAAAAGAAGGTTTGAAAGGGAACGAAAAGCAAGAGAGCATCTGAAAACATCTTCTCTGGTGATATTTCACATGTTTATTTATAATTTTACTGTGATTTTTTTTTAATTTGGTGCCTTATGGAGCAGTCAGACCAATACAGTTCAATACAGTAAAAAAAAAACCCAGCCATCTGTCTATTTTGAATTTGTATGTTATTTCTGTCAAAGGTAAATGTCTCCTGTCACATCAGAATCAGATAAAATTTGAATTTTTGACCCCTTTTCACTTTGGTTCTGGCATTTTCTCATTCCATAAACTTTTAATTGTGATATTCATCAGCCTCAGACCCCAGGTTTTGAGAAATAAATTGGATAGTTAAGCGCAAGAAGACAGGGATTATTGAAAACTATTCTCCAAGTCTTGTAAAGTTTGTCTTCCAGTAACACGTCAACTGAATGAAGTATTTTCAAATGCAGCTTTTATTATCTGAGGAGACCGTATTATGCCGTTTTTGATTACCCTGTTTGCATGATTTGGAAAATTTAAAGATCAAAATGCCACTTTCCAATTTCAGACCAGCACCTCCTGTCTAATTTCGTTCATAATATCCAATTTTCTGTAATGTTGCAAAAATCAATGCAAAACAAGTACAATCATTCATAACTTGTGGCTCCGACCTCTTTGGGATTCGCAATCACCATGTTAGTTCGGGGAGCCGATGCATGACGTTTGATATGAGCAATGGTGTTTTTCCCCCCACCTGTCCTCATAGAGCTAGGCCAGTGCCCAGTGTCCCCTCCTCCAGTGCCCCCAGTGCCCCCTCCATGTTAGTCCAAGGAGTGGAGTCATAACGTTTGATATGAGCAATGGTAATTTCAGTCCACCTGTCCTCACAGAGCGAGGCCAGAGCCCAGTGCCCCTCCCCCAGTGCCCCCTCCCCCCCCCCCACATGTTAGTCCGAGGAGTCGATTCATAACGTTTGAAATGAGCAATGGTGTTTTCCCCCCACCTGTCCTCATAGAGCTATACCAGAGCCCAGTGCCCCCTCCCCCAGTGCCCCCTCCCGGGTGCCCCCTCCCCATTCACGGCCATTGCTCCCCTCCCCATTCCCCCTCCCTTGTTCCTCCTCCCCGTACCCTCTTGTATCCCATAAGGGATATGAGCCACTCGTTTGACGTCACATGATAAATTATAGTCTGAGAACAAAGACCAATTATGAATTTGAGGAGTATTTTGTCTGGAGCAATGTTTAGGACAAGCACTTAAGGAAATTAGATTTTTTACAGATGACTGTATGGGGAAAATTGTACCCTGTCTTGTAGCTCTGAATTCCAAATCCTGATCATGTCTTTGAGATGGTTACCTTTGCCCGAGTACATTAATCTTTTGTGATTGGTATACATCCATGAAAGCTTAAATTTGTTCTGATACAAGTTCCATCCCCTGGGGCCTGTAACATAAAAGATGCAATTAAACTTACAATGAATATTTATCGTTAGTCTATGGCAAAATGTGTAACAAAGAGATGAAATTAATTGCAAGATGAATTGCATCTCTTTTGTGTTACATGCCCCTGATATGGTAAATCCTTCTAGGATTATGCAACACCTCAACCCATTCAGGACATTAATTATTTTTTAACAAATCTAATCACTATTTCTTCCTTAAAATGGCAACACTAAATTATTGTTAATTCTATTTTAAAAAAATTACAATTAAATATAATATTACAAAATGAAATTTTCATTGCTAGAAGGTGTGTTAAAATGCTAAAAGTTGCCAATTTGAGTGAAAACTAAGGAGTTGATAACTACTCAGATGGCGCCTACGCTGTAGACTAACACTTTTCTGATCCTATGATTCTAACAATGCATAGGAGGGGGTATGTGCGTATGACTAAGTAACAAAAAAACAAGCAGCAGATAGGTTGTCTGGAGATCGCAGTGGACACCCACTCTCTCCCCTTCTCTCTCTCTTCCCCTCTCTCTCGTTAGACGACTACCCCCTTGTACTCGCACCTGTGGAGTTTGTGCCCGGGTTTGGAGAACGTTAACGGGTAAACAGTTTAACGAAGAAGCGAATCATCCGCGTTTCCTCTGACAGGAAATCTTTATGATTGTTCATCAGTGTCTTTGATGATCGTCAAAGTCCCGTTACAGCGTTGATAGGCTCTATCATCGGGACCCCTTCGCCTGTCCCATGACATGTTCAAGCTCACACCTTTGATGGATGATTCCTGGAATTTACGCAGTTGCTATTGGTAACGGACCAATCAAGAAGTACCTAAGTGCCTCCTTTGGATAATAGACAAGGACATAATATTTGTTAACTCGTCTTTGGATCGCAAAACCTTCCAACAAATTTCATCATTTTCATCAATCTTTACCTCTGATTCATCTACATTTAGATTGACCTTTGAACCCTAACATCAGGAACAAATCATTTCCTCATCAGAGAATTGTTAAATTCACTGTTTTTGTTGTTTGTTTTGTGAATATTTATTATACATAGATTGATCTTGTGGACAACACCAATGAACTACATGCTCGGATAGACCCCACGCAACTAACCCCGGAGTTTGGCGGCACTTTGAACTTTGACCTGAAAGGCTGGATTGAAGACAGGATGGTACGTATCACATATTGATATTGATTGAAAATGTATAATGATAACAATAATAATAATAATAATGATGTTTGCTTCATGTATAGCACACAGATATATCATATCAGTGCTCATGGCGTTTTAAGTTTTCACTCATTATCATACAGATTCATCATTACCACGCCTCATATTCTAATGCATTTTTTCTGCTGTTCCCATTCACTTCACCTGGGTTGAGTGCAGCACAACATGGATGAATTTCTTGCTTAAGGAAATTAAAGCTACGAGTTGGATTCAAGCCACCTTCCCTCTGTATGTAAGGCGAGAGTTAGAACCACTACACCATAAAGCATCCACAAGAGCATGGTTCTTTGAGAAGTTCTAGGCAGCAGAAATATGCTTACAAGATTACCAAAGCATGTCAGTTAAAAAGGAAACATCAGTTAGATTGATACAGTTGAAAACTGTTTTAGCGGCCAATTGTCTATAGTGACCACCTATATCTCTTGAATGAATTATCTGTCATAGAACCTGCCTTTAGAGGTCATCTGTCTACAGTGGCAACACTTAAATTAATGAGCAATCTATTTGTCAGGATGAAGGCTTACTTTTTTCTTCTTTTTCTAAAAAGATGGAGTTTGAGATCTTATGAAAATATAGACTTTAGCGGGAACAAATATGACCGGTTTCAGTTACGGTACACGTCCCCTTATTCATAAATCTATCAGTTTAAAGATAATAATAATAATAATAATAAACTGACAGTTACATAGCGCAATATCAGGCGAACTGCTCTATGTGCTTCAAAGTCAAAAGTTACCGTGTAAACAAGTATGTCTTTAGCCTACGCTTGAACACTTGAAGAGATCTAACTTGTTTGATTTAATGCCCCGATTCATTCTGATTTACTGAAAAAAATTGCAATGTCATCAAATTCACTCGTTGATCATTGGTGCTATATAAGGCATGCAGTTAACACATCCCTCATTTTCAGTACCTCTTGCGAAGTGAATTTATCGTTAAGAATAGTGAAC
>BQKZ01011381.1:0-16365 GCA_036244855.1 Temnopleurus reevesii | reverse complement strand
ATAGCAATCACTTGATCTTTCTTGGCAGACATGAAATTATGGAAATAGATCTTTTGGTTCTATTTGGATGAGTGTACATTTTCCTTCAAATTGACCCCTTATTAAAAAAACAGTTGTTAACAATAATTTCAGTTGTCTGTCATATTGCTAAAATCATGGAAAAATTAATCCAAAAGTGTCTATCTGCACTTTAATTGTACTTATTATAAATTGTATTCTATGTTATCTAGTATCAATTATTTTTTCATTGTTGCCTTGATCAGGACCTTGATGTAAAACAGCTTTTGTTGATCTTGTTTTTATCCTGTTGAAATATATTCTAATAAATAAATAAATAAATAAAATAAACAATGTGCAATGTACCTCTTGTTAGTCAAATTCATCCCAAGTCGAAGAATTTTTTTATGGTTCCAAGATATTTGACTTGGGTAGAGTAAACGTGTATCTCTGTCCTGTCATACAGCAATGTACATGTAAATAATGATGAAACTTGGATGCCATTTTTATGAGATTAATTCATTTATTTTATTGTCAAAGTCATACACGTCCAATGTATATTCATCAATGATTCATGAACATGTACATAATTTCATCTTTGTTGCAGAAATACAAAGTGCCTATTACAAAGCAAACTTTACATAAATAAAGTCCTTTCTATCCACATAGGAAGAATCTACACAATGGGGGAACATTATTTTATCATTCATATCACAGTTTATAATCTAAATTAAGGTGTTTCTTATTCTTTCCATGCATAAAAATCTTAACTACTTTCTCTTGCAACAACTTGATCTGTCATGTGATGCAGGAATGTATAGTTACAAAATAACTAGACAATGATCATACACTGTGAACAGAAGGGACAGGGGAGTTGTGACAAAAGTAAACAACTTTAATTCAAGCATTCACATTGGCTTGATACACACAAGAGAAATTTCTTCACCTCTTAATGTGCGGAAATATGTCAAACTGGCATCGCACAATGAATAGTGAGAGTATTTCCTTTTGTGTGTATACGCCTGAATAAAGCTGTTTTCTTTGTCCAAATCCTTTGTCCTTTCTGCTCACAGTGATAAATAGGGACTTGTAAGCACTACAGCAAAATTTACCTTGTCAATCTCATAATACATGCATCCTGTTTTACCTTTTAAAAGAAGTTGACAATTGGTTGAAACTTGATATTGCATGATCACACACAAAGCCAGAGTGATTCGCTTTCTTGATATTAAAGGGGAACTTCACCCAGACATTGATGTGCTCTCAGTGGATGAAGAAAAATACAATGATCAAACTTTTCTAGAAAAAGAAGAAAATGTGAAATTCTTTGTACAAAGTAAATGAAGAGTTCTCGATGTTTGCAGCCATTTTGTACATGTATGCCAATTTAAGGAACCCATGAGAGGTGGAAATGAAACTTTAGAAACTCACAACTTTTGAATAGATTGTCGGATTTTGCTCAAATTTTAAAACTTTGATTATTGTATTTTTCCCCATCCACTGAGAACACATCAATGTCTGGGTGAAGTTCTCCTTTAAATCTTACACACAGTTGAATGTGTGTAAAATGCCAAAAAAATGAATACATCTCATGATTCAAAAGAAAAGTTTCTTTGTGATTTTGTAGAATTTTGCATAATTTCTATGGGGCATTGTTCAAAAGTTGCAATAGGTCGCAAATCATCTGCATCAGTTGAAAATTGTAACGCGCATCTTTACTTGTGCATGATACAATGATTTTGCTTGGCAAATCAAGTGCAACTTGGGATAAATTGCAACTTTTGGGCAACACCCCCTCCAAGTCTCATTAACAACGATGTGTGCATCTCAAACTAGAATCAATATTAGATTAACCACGTTTTTCTTGGTACAATATAAACTGTGGCACAGAAAATTTGTGCGTTTCTGTTAATACCCATTTTTGAAACTGGAAAATATATTACTTATAGTAACAAAACCTTTAAAAAGTCAATACATCACTCAATACATACATTTTTCTGCAACAAGACTGATGTTACATGCAATGTCAATCTAAAATTTGGGGTCTGCATGTCTGGATCTAATACTGAAATGCAATCTTTGCTCGTATAATGCTGCAGAAGACCAACAAAAAAAGAAAAAAAAGGAGGTCAAATTGTTCGGCTTTGAATTAAATTTTATGGGACTATACATGTAGACTCATTATAATAAGACGTAAACTCATTATAATAGTATCTACAGCTACTCAATTTAAAAAATACCTTTTGAATATATTAAAAAACTTGCGACAATTGTTGCTTTGAAGTTGTTATTATGTCTGATCATTCCAATCTTGTGTAAATTTTGTAATTTGTATCTTAATTTTGTTGAATCGTATAATTATTGTATATATTGTAATTTGACTTGATTTTGTTATTAAAAACACAGAATTATAAAAAAAACTTGCGACAATGGATGCATTGCACAAAATCATGACACCATATGGACAAGGCAATAAAGAGTACAGGTTCTCAATAATCAACAATTCTCGCCACCGACAATAATTAATAACTGCAGATGGCGCGAGGCAGTTTTCATCGTAAACGAATCTGAATACCCACTTCTGGTTAAATTATGGACATTTGTGCATGTGTGTTCTACTTTGCCAGGTTTTAGGTGAAAAATCATGTTTGTTTTACACTTATTCTAAATAATTTGCATTTCTATAGCCACAATTCTGTAAAACTAGAAACTGGTTGCATAAACCAAACGACCCATATGAACCGGTGAACATTGCAGCATCTATATATATAAAAATTAACACTAAAAATACCTAAACTTCCCCAGACTAACATCATGATTGTAGCATGCATTATCAGAATTTATCAATCAATAAATATTTAGCCGACATCCTCGTTATAAAAGAATTCTTTTATATTTATGTAATGCACAACTGCAATGAGTTTACTGGAAGGAATACAAGCTTGCATAAAAATTTCCAAGGTTCAAAATTCTCAGCATTCAAAGAAAAAAAAATCTTGCAAATCTCGAATCCATGGAAAATTCCTAAAAATTCTTGGGTTTAAAGTATATTTCTGAAAGCCCCCCCCCCCTCAAAAAAAAAATCTTATGTCATAGGCTGGTTCACTAATAGATGTAAATTTTTTGCCCACTATATAGACAAAGGTTGTTCTTGATAACCTATAATCTTGCCTGAGGCTTGCCTGACATAGCAACAATCAATGTATGCAAACTGTATTCCAAGTATTGTCGTTCAATTGTCACAAACCGTTTTAAGGATCTCATGTAATGACGTTCATGGCAATAAACTTGCATAAAATTTGAATCCATGAGAAAACTGGCCTATTTGCTTTCAAATGAAAAAAATAATATCTTCTTGCATGGCAGGTAAACCTGTATTTTCCTCTCCATGCTATCATGTGAAAATAAAGTTCCCAAATTACATGTTAATTACAAAACACAATTTGGGCTAATATATTGTTTTTCTTTTTTTCACTGATGCGATGTAACAATAAAAATAATTACAAAATTGTTATAGCTCTTCATACAAACATTTCAAATCGACATGTGATATTGCCTGTCTTAGTTCAGAAACTAAATCTGTACCTTTTATCATTCACACAATGTATTGCTGCCATTACACATTCCCCTCACCTGGGTCGAGTGTAGCACATGTGGATGGATTTATTGACTGGCAAAAACAACAGTGGGATTTTGTAAGGCAAAAGTAAAACCACTAAATCAGAACATTTCAACAAAATCTGAGTCTTCTTTTAAGATTCTATACAAATAAAAGAAACAATAAAAAACTAGAAAGAAGATCAATTTGTCCAGGGACTTCTTTCTTATTTTAAAAGAGTGTACCCCAAAATAATAATTTTTCACAGGAACAGAAAATCTTGGTGAGCAGGTATTACCTTTATCAATCTCTGAATAGGGGAGACCTTCCACAAAACTTTCTTTTGTGCATGAGTCGTTCGATATTTGGCACACAACTTTTGTCCTTTCAAAATTGGTCTCCTATATTCCCCCCACAGAATTATGACCGAAACTGAGGCATTTGGAAGAGAGACCTAGTACAGCAATTTCAAATAACTGTTTTCCCACTGGTAAAATCAATGAGCAGGGTAGGTGATAAGCACTATATTCTATAAAATAGACAATAAACATAGGCATGTACCTAGGTCAGGAGTTTGGCAATATTGTATTTTTTTATGTTCCCATTTAAGACATGTTTATGATGTGGGAGAAATACTTTCAAAGTATCGCGCTTATTTGTGATAACGCGTTACAAATGCTGTCAATTATTATTATTATTCTCTGATATTAATAATTGCAAGGATATGGGTGTGAGTTGCAGAGATGCCAAATGTACAGAAAATATTCTCTTGCTCGATACTATATAATGAGAATAATCAATCAATACTCCTTCTGTCAATCATAGGTAATAGGCAGTGTGTGCAGCAGATGTAGCAGATATTACCCCTTGTGGATTTTAGAAACAAAATAAAAGAAATTAATTCACACAAAATGAAAGAAATCAATCTATCAAAAAATAAATTTGTTTTAAAATAAAAACCCTGGTTTTGTTTCATAACGTTTGCCATAGAGCTTCTCACGACACTACAACTAATGACTCATTCATATGTGCGAACTCATTGACATGGTGGTTGTCATCGAGTGCAGGAAATGGTCACTAGTAGTGCCGAACTGTAGAAACAGCTTCATGAAACACAACCAAAGTGACTTAGGGGTGTTGCTCAAAAGTTGCAATTGATTGCAAATTGCAGTTGATCAGAGAGCGCCAATCAAAATCATTGTTTTATGCACGTCTTGTGGAATGCGCATACCGTGCGCGAATGAAAATGCCCATTACAATTGTCAAAGTTGCAGTTGATTTGCACTTGATTTTGAGCAACACCCCATTAGTGGAGAGAAAGCAATTAATTGATTTGAATGCATTCCCTAACAATGGACCACTTTTTCTCATGACATAAACCCATTGTCTGTGGGCTGATAAAACCTTGTACCTCACTTTTTTGTGAAAATTGATTTTCTTGATAACCTTGTATCATGGGTGATGAACTTTGTCCTGTCTAAATTTCTGGCTTCAATTTGAAAAGACAAGAGTGTCTGTTGCACAGTTAATACTCATTTGTCTCATTCACTGTAGTTTTAATGCAGCCATGTTTAAGGGCTCTCCTGATAATTTCCCATTTTTGAGAAAAAAGGTTTTATTAGCCCAGCGACGACACCTTCGTTTTGTTACAGATCTCATTCTCACGAGGTCGGCATCTGGTTGCACGATGAGATGGTGAATGCCTCCCAGGACTGAACTTACTGTATTAACTAAATAATAACTCTTAAAATAACTGCAGACCAACTCATGAGTCGTCAGGTGAGAAGAAAAGAGCCGACAGCGCAAAAACTAAGAAGACCATCCCACCGGTTAATGTTACTGTATTAGGAGAAAAGATGAAGAAAAAATAGAAAAAATATTTATGTAACATATTTTGTGAGAGGTAAATACAAAGCAATACTTTTTAAAAAATTTGATAATTATAATAAACTACAGAATTAATATACCCAATCTAATGTAATTAAAAACAAAGTCATATTACACTGAGCAAAGTTTAAATACTGCATTTTTAAAATGTGGATGAAATTTTGAAAAGCCAAGAGTCAAAATGCCAAAGACTAAGTTTTGACGACGTTAAACCTTGCAATCAGAAAACTATCAAAAATATGCTTTTGTGTTTTCTATCTTTACTTGTCTATCATACTCTGCCTAGCTTTCTGAATCCCCCTACTAACAAAACATCACAACAATATCCCTTTATTCATTTCTATAGTACAATTAAATATATCAATATTTTGAAAAGTTCCATTTGGCATGACAATAAGACAAGTTGAAAGAGATCACATTCTAGAGTGCAGCAAATACTAACAATGGTCCAAGAAAATAACGACAAGGGAGTTTCATTATTTTGTAAAAAGTAAATGTCACATCGAGAAATAATCTCTAATTTTGTTCCCATCACATTATTACTTGGAAGTGCTCACAAACACAAGGTCTTAATTTGAAATTTGGTCATATTAAGGTTCAGGTAAAAATATATGATGCTAACCCTGTACAGAACGCATGACCTAGCTTGCCTCCTAACGTCACATCAAGAACATTCTAAGATATAAAATTTGATTGTTTTAATACAAACCTGTTCTAGCTGATATCCTTTGCGCTATCATTCTACCGCCTATCACCGCTAACCCTGTACAAAATGCATGACCTAGCGTGCCTCCTAACGTCACACCAAGAACATTCTGAAAGGGGGAAAAATATACACAAAAATCAAGTTAATTCTTTCCAAAATTGAAAAAAGAAATAGTTCTCATGACATTACATAGACTAAAAGCCATTTCAAACAATTAGGGATACATTACAATATTACGAAACAACCAATTTGACTGGGCGTCATGGTGTGCACCTGAAATCAAGCTGCAGGTTCGAGCCCTGTCCACGTCTTTAGAATGGTGATGTTAAAGGTTGAGCCTTCTTTCTCTCTTCGTCTGGCTCTACTAGTCAAATTTAAATAACTGCCATAAAAATCAATTTCCCTCTCTCTCAAATTTGTGAAGAAAAAAACAAATAAACAAAGAAAAAAAAAGTCTCTCACAACACCTTCAGAGGACTAAGACATAACGATTGTCGCTAAAATAATCAGCAAGTGAACAAAAAAATCAATTCCCAATTCAACTACTTTATGAATCGGGTTTCTCCTTCGAAAAATAATCTGTGTTATTTTTCAAGCATCTTGCTCTAATTGTGCAATTAAGAACAATATTAATAGCTTGTAATACAAAAGCGGTCTTCACCTATCTTGCTAGATTTTGATGCATTGCAACAGATTATAACCACAAAGTAAACAAATACCGGGTCAACACACTTTCAAAGTAAGGATTCATGTTTTTAAATATATTTTAAGACCTGTCAATCATTGCTAATCCCCAATTTGAAGTACATTCAATTTGACAGCAATCTGTCAACAATGATTAATGAAACATCAACCATACTTTTCAAACTCATCCAGTTTATTGCAAAAATGATACATTTCAAAACATTAAAGGTTCAATGGCTGATAAAAAGAGACATTAATCATAAAATATGTCAAAAGTTCAAGGGTGCATAAAACCTCTTGAAGACCAATGTAAACATTAATATACTGATAAGGGACAATGGATGTTTATCAACTGAAACCTATCAGATTTGTTTTTCTTTTGTCAGATATAAATGGTCCATAGTTTGTGATGGAAGATATCAGAGTACCCTTTGGCATAGAGAAGTAAGAAACAAAAATCTTAATTTGTGAAAACGAAACAAAAATATATACTTCACACAGACAAAAATACATTAAGCCCCAGTCACATAGAAGCCCCAAAGCAATATGATTGAACAAGACTAGTTCTTAAGTTCATAGATAAGTGCCTTCGAACAAAGAGTCATGTTACTTCTGGGCTTTTTTGTGACTGGGACATTGGCAAGCCAGTTAACTAGCTGTATAAGTTAAAGATAATTCATGTATTAGGAAACTTCATCTGACAGAAAAGAATTGATTTCTTAGCCAAAATAGGATTTTCTAGATAACAAATTCTGAATGTTTGACAATGTCTTTAATGAATGAAAGATAAGACATGTTCTCACATGTTTGTTTAATAAGAACTTTAAAATGTCAAGAAATCAGAAATCAATATTTAGAATTTGTGGAAAAACACATAATATATCTCTATTCACAAAGGAGGAAGAAGGGGTTTCTGGGAAGCTGTCATGGCAATTCTCAACACCGACAATAATAAAAATTAAAAAAAAAAAGAACAAAAAAAAAAGAACAAAAGTAAGAAGATCTGATGGTGGCATGCAGTCTTCATTGTAAAAAGGGTCATGTGAGTCGGGAGACCCACAAAATCCTAACCCGATTGAAAGAGAATAGAGTAAAAAAAACATTGCTACAAAATTATTAATACTTACTTCTCTAGCTGCCAATACAATCGTTGCTATCTGTGATCTATCGCCCCACTCTGCTAATAACGTTAGAGTGAAAGCCTCAAATAAGATGGGTGAAAAGAGACCAAAAACTTTCCGCCTGTGCCCACCACGTATAATGCCAGATTCCGGGTCTTGCGTCAAACTCGTTTTCATCTCCTTTTCTCTCTGTGGATATATAAAAGGGGGAATTGATCACATACGTGTACCTTTCAGTGGATATACTAAATTGAGAAGATGACAATTATTTTACAGTGAAACCTGTCTTTGTGGCCACCTGCCTTTAGTGACCACCTATCTTCAGTGACCACCTAAATAAGTTTCTTCCAGGTGATAATATGTTTCAAGGCCATCACACACGCTCTGACTCAACCACCTAGCGACTAGCTTGCGATTGAATGACGTCATTGGATCGTAAGCCAGTCTTACAAGTTCCCACCACATGTCAAACATGTAAAATCCTTGCTAGTGGCCTTGTAATTTGCTCACAACTGTGCGTGACAGGCAATTCCATCGTAGTCATGACGTCACAGCACAACTCACTCAGTCACAAGCAGGTCGTAAGGTGGTTGAGTCGTAGTGTGTGCAGTGTGCTTTAAATTATCCTGCCTAGAGAGGTCACCTGTCGAAAGTGGCCACTACAAACATGTTAGACTGAAGACACCATTGAGAGCTGAAATATAAACTCTTTTCATATTCAGTCGTATCATTTATTATATTTACCTATATACCTGCTTAAAGCATCAGAAGACATTATTATAGATGCATTAGAGAGCTGTAATGAAAAGTTTATTTATTACATATTACTCAATTCGCCCATGTATAGTTAAGACCAAAACAAAAAGCTACTGTTTACCTGTTTTCATGTAGTATATGTGTGGGAAAACAGGTAAACTGTAACTGTCTCCTCTGGGCTTAAAGGGAAACCAACCCTGGGAATTATCGTGCTCTCATTGAATGAAGAAAAATCAGATGAACAAACTGTGAAAAATTGAGCAAAATCGGACAACCTGTTTGAAAGTTATGAATTTTCAAAGTCACAGAGATATGACGATCCCTACCGCTCGTGGGGATCCGTGCGATCGGCAAATTCGATGGAATCTGTGACGTCATGTCGGACAACTCCTCATTCACTCTGTATACAAAATCTAACATTTCCGCCTTTTTTCAGAAAAGTCAACTAAATGCCAATGTCGGGTTGGGGTATAGCATTTTTGTATTGATTCTGCATGTATCTTGAGAAGAATGATGTTGCAATCTTACTCTAAATTTTATATTAATCCATTTTCAAAAATTCTATGTGCAAAGTGAATGAGGAGTTGTCCGACATGACGTCACAGATTCAATCCGTGTTGTCAAGCGCACAGATCCCCATGAGCGGCATTGATCATCAAAATTCTGTGACTTTGAAAATTCATAACTTTTGAACTGGTTGTCCGATTTTGCTCAAATTTTCACAGATTGTTCATCTGATTTTTCTTCATTCAATGAGAGCACGATAACTCCAGGGGTCGGTTCCCCTTTAACTGTATGTACTTCATGCAAACTTTCCTATGGATATGACGTTGTATTTATGATTTCACCCACTGCAGGCGAAAATCAACAATATTGGGTTTCCTCTACTTTTCAGATTTTCAAGAACTAAAAAAAGCTTACAGCGCAAAGGCGATTGCCAGGTTGAAAGCGTTCATATTGTAGGACACAGATTTTCACCAGCGATCATCACTTCAGAAAAAAAATGTGTACATATTCTTAGGTATGGGAAAACTTTGGCTAATGAGCAAATGAATGATTGTGCGCAATGTGCAATATAAGTGTTTGCATCTGAAATGAGCAGTGATTCCTATATATATACAAAAATTCTCCTGTAGAAAATTTCCAATTTACAACTACACCTTCTCACCTTCTCAATAGCGTAATGACCAACATGTCCATCTTATATTTCATACAGAGCTACACAATAATCACAAATAACCAAATAAAAAGACCCAACTTTGTGTACAGAACATAGTAGTAGTATGATGTGCATGGCTCAGGTCAATAATTCAGATGAGTATCCACGCTCCTCCTCATATCACAAAGACTCAAGCACGTAATAATCAGGAAATTCTCCCGCCAAGACCACCATCTATCAAAAGAGGTCTGTTCATTATGCAAGTAGCCCATAAAGTTATGTGGCAATTGAATTTGTGATGGGAGAACATTTTTGGGTAAGTTATAAATCTCATTAATGCTTACTTAGGTTGACATTTGAACTGGTGGAAGAATGAATTAGGTGACATTCTTTGATTTTGATCCATTTTCATCAAAATGGTGGTTAAAAAGTAAACAAAAAGAGGAGGGGAAAAAAAGGGACAACCACACATCTCTTAAAGCAGGAAAAATTCTGGCACACAGGACCTTTTTGTGTCAAAGGTGCCAAAACCTTACTTGTAACAGGAAAAATTGAACTTGAGCAGGAGATCGGGAGATGTGAAAAGTCGCGCAAAGCGTGAGAGTTGACTCTCTACTATTACCACGATAGCCTGCAGCGCAAATATACAGTGTATGAAGTACACATATCAGAAAATTCATGTATAAAATTACAATGTAGTGATCAGTTTGTCTAAATATTAGTGATGTAATATATGAGAACAAAACATTGACAGAACAAAACAGACAGCAGGTAACACAAACGTTAACAAACAAGTAGACACAATGTACAGTACAATGTACACAGATGTCATAGAGACTTGTAGAGCGTAGCAAATTATTATGACATGGGTTAGTCAAATACTGGATGATGATTGGATAAACATTGCCACATGATGGAGCAACATTCATTATAGATCTTCACCTACGGACAGAACCTTTTATGTTATACGGTGTGTCACCATGGTAGACGATAACAAATGCTAGATCTTGTATTTGCTTGAATGAATTTGTGAACATACAGTTGTCTTACAAGATCACGTGAAATTCTATACAAATGCAAAAGTTTCTTCTTTCCCTGATAATGTACTAAACAGAATCATTTCAGAATAGGATTTAAAGAATACAAAGATTGTAATAAAGTGATTGTTTTAGGACATTGCTGCCTGGAAAGAGAAGTGTTATTCTCTTAACTGGATCTGTCAGTGAAAGTGACCCGAGCCTAAAACTGGGAGGCTACACCACATCGCGCTGGAGATCTACCGGTACGCAATGCGTAGCTGGCATATCAATAATAAGAAACATTAGTGGGTGAACCAAAATATTATTCAAGATGATGATTTCTTTTTGCTGGGAACATATTTATGTACCAAACATTCCATCCTCAGAATGTGAAATGCTATTTTGAATAGTTATAATTCCTTAATTAGCATAATTCAAGTCCTTCAAATGGAGCATTTGATATGTTCCCTCCCCTTCCAGTCATAATGTGCAATTCTGACATATATTGGCAGGATAATTTGGCTTAATCCACGTATAATGAAGATATATTCCTATAATCGGCAATACCACAATATTTGATACTGATTTATGATTGGTTGATTGGTAGTTGTAATTGTAAATCAGTTTTGCATAATACATTTGTGTTGAATAATTGAAGGATGGGTTACAACAGACACTTGTCCTTTCCATCCCCATTACAGTATCACACAGATCATGCACTGGGGAAACCCCCCAGTGACATGGACGGAGTGATTTATTGTTTGTTTTCTGTATCACTTTTGATAATTGGGCAATAAAAATATGAAATCCAAGACATGAACATGCAGCAACTAAGATCATTATGGGTTTTTTTGAGAGATAATTGACGGTCAAAATTAAAAAACAACCGGCAACATTTGTACTGCCAAGGACCCCCCCCCCCCTCCCCCTACTTTGCACACTTGCCCCAGCCAATAGATAGTAATTGTTTTGAAATACTGTATACATGTCATGAGACTAGATAGAAATGAAAACTCTGATTCACCAAACAACTGAACCAAATATGTTCTTATGAGAGAAAGCATTTAATGCCAATATCCATATGCTTACTTGTATCTCTAGAGAAAATATTTGGATCAGCTGTTTGGTGATTCGCATTCTAATTTCTATCATGCATATTCAATAAACGATTGGCATCTCTGAAATCCCAAGGGAGCTTGATTAAAAATTACAATCAGTGGGGTGGGGGAGTGTACTGTATGAGTGTACATAGTATTTACATTACAAATCTGTTTATTTGTATAATTTGTGAATGCGAGGAATGTTAATTACAAAAATACATGGGAAAATACATACATAAAAGAGGCAGTTTGTAACCCCCCCCCCCCCCAACCTCCTTTTCTTAGATTTACAACATGTTCACATACACGTCAAAGCAGAATGCATACATATTGCATTTGCTGGACATGACATTGCAACATGTAACATAAAGCACAGAATGTCAACGATAATCTTTTGGCCTATCATGATCGCAGTGGAGTGCTGATGCAGATGAAGACGACCTTTGAACTTTGAACTTACTGACCTCGACACCGTCGCTGTCTACATGGTTTTCTACCTGTATGTGGTTTTGTTGGCTTTTACTTCCCTGACTAAGGGAATTCTGCGCATGCACAAGAGTAGAAAACAAAACTCAAAACAAAAGTTTGTAAACCGCTACACCCGGAAGAAGAAGCATGCATGTATTAAATCAAAATAATAAAGCTTAAATGGTTTAGTGTCTGCAAATAAAAGAGAGTTGCATGCAGAAGGAAAAAAAAGTAATAATAAGAATGACTGAAAAAAAAATCCAGTGGTACTTACGCTAACAACATTTCTAAAGAAAATAGAATTAACCCTCTTTTGTTCAGTCAAAAAAAAAGTACAAAAAATTTTGTTTCAACGTGAGGCTCATTAAATGTGAAAAGGATTATCTGCAGACGAATATGTTTTGTACATGTATACTCTTCCTTTATACTCTTTCTCACTTGCTGTAAATTATGGTAAATTATTAATATGATCATAAATCGTCATTAAAACTAATATCTGCAGAATAAACATTTACAAAACTACATCACTTGAAAGCATGCATCTGTAAATTCATTCTTTGAGCAAAACAGCATTACTTGTGACAAAACTACATGAAATTAAGAGACAAAATTATATAAACATGCACTAACTTGTTAGCTCACACTAATGAGAAAGGCATATCAATTTGAAATTTTAGTAAAAGAAAACAAGCAAAGATGCAAATCATAAATGTAAAGAAATTGCAAATATGGACCAAAATTAAAGATAATGTAGAAGCAACCTATATCCACAAATTTTAACCAGCACAGTTTTCGAAAGACAGCGCGCTACAAACCCACTTGCCAGAATGCCCCGGTCAACAAAATTGAGCCATTAGGCAAGTAAATTGATCTATCACTTGCCATATTGGGCAAGTAATATTCTCATAGTCCAAGAACTATACATTTTGGGGTCAATAAATTCTTAATGAGTAGGCCCAATCTAGTTTCAAGATCTATCATTTGATTTGATGTAATTCAATGACAGTTCAGCCCAATGATATAACTATTTGTGCATCTTTTTTTCATTTTTTCCTGCATGTTTGAAGAATTTATTTGATAATTAATGTTTTCCAATCAGCTATAAAAAAAGAAAAAAAGAAAAAAAAAAGAAAAAGAAAAAGAAAACCCTTTGTAACGCCTATACAGCTTGCATTGATCCATATCACAGACACAATTTACAGAGTATTTAGTTCCCATTCAGAAAGTATATGGCTTCTCTGATTTGACAGATCTTTTTTCCTTTCTTATGTCTTTTTCTTTCTTTCTTTCTGAGGACAACTTTTCCAACAACTTTCCAAGAGGACAACTTTCCAAGAGGACAACTTTCACAGAGGACAACTTTCCCAGAGGACAACTCCCCAACAAGACCACTCTCCCTGAGGACAAACCCATCAAACATCAGGCCGAGTCGTACTCTGGGCGAATTGTTGTCCTCTGGAGCAGTTGTCCTAAAAGGGAATCATCCTGATGGTAAAGTTGTCTAACGAGGGAATCGTCCACAGGAGATTGTCATCTGAAGGATTTGTAAGCAAGCATTACTCCCAGGAATGCTTTCCCAACACGAGATATGTGCGACTCATTGGTAGAGCATCTGCCCCATGAACAGGAGGTCGTGGGTTCGATCCAAGGCCGGGTAATAAAAATTGATCCATCTGTCTTCATTGCCAGGCGCTCGGCAATTAAGAAAGGTGAAGGGTAATGCTAACTATGTTATGCAGGGTCCAATGAGTAAACAGCTATCAGCTGGAAGTGGCTACCCTGGGTAAATAAGAGATATTATTATAGAGAGCAGAAAACCTTACCTCTTCGTCTCTGCGTTTCAATTCAGCCTGCACCTCCTCAAGTTCCTCCTGGCCCTCGTCAGGCGACATACCCCATCCTTCCCGTAGCATGCGTATGCCAAAGATGAAGAAGAGGACTGTGGAAGCGTAGTAGGTGAACTTGCGGGGAATGATGGTGATTGCATAACCAAGCAGCGCTATGTAAACAAAAACAGGAATATAGATAGAGTGAATATTACAGTAGGAAACAATGTTAATTTCTATTAAAAAAAACAAAACACTGGATGCGAAATAAGGATGTTAAGCATGAATGACTGGAAATAAAATAAATAGTAAAAACATGTAAAAAATTCTTTCACATAATTCTGAAATCAAATAGTCTGGACTAAACCTGGATCGTGTACTATACAAACCAATATTTTTGCGTGCAGATATTTTCACATTTTGGGACAAGTTTGACATTTCAGAGTGTTATATTTGTGTTTTTGACATTTTTTTGTATAAATAGAGGAATGTGCATCATACTGAGTGGAAATTTTTGTGAGGCTAGGACCGCAAAATTCGTGAAAATAAGACCATCGCAAAAATTACCGATTATTCAGTATCACGCACAAAAGACTAATTTAGAGAAGCAGAGATGATTTTCATATTATGCATACAACTATACTTATTTTCATTTTGTCCTATTTCATTATCATAATGAGGAACAACAATGTACATGTAAAGCAGACTGGTCAACAATATTGCTAATTAGTCAGCTCTGCTATTATACCTTTTCCTGAAAAACAGAGATTATCATTTTAGAATAGACATATTAGAGGCAATTACTACCAAACATAAATGCATGGAAGATTCCTTTATATGGATATTGGCTCCATAAACACAATACTCACCTGAAAGAACAGTCATAACAGCAAGGGCACCCAATGCGCCAGCAAAGATTGTAATCCTGGGATGCCTCATAGCCATGATGGCTGCAATAAAGAACGTTTTATCTCCAAGCTCGCTGACAATGATCACGGACAATGATGCGACGAAGGCGTGAAGAAATGTGAGGTCCACACTACCTTTCTCTATTGGACTATCCAGAGCACCTTCTAGCTTGTCATCATTCACTATGATGTCATTGTCCTGTACATAGAGATATTTTTTTTTACAAGGTAAGCGAAAGTTCAGAGTAAAGGCAGGATAAGATGCAAATTCTATGTGTTCTCTAATCAACAAAAGTTGTTATTGACAACATGTATGACATTTGAATGTTTGAATGAACAGAATAATTATTAACAATTTTATTGTGTGTAGTAGGAAAACTTATTTATGCACTTTATTTCAGTGAATGACTGTCTAAAGCTGGTCATTCACATCAATGGAGCAAAAAGAAAAATACCAATATCTCTCATAATTCGCTTTAAAGTTTGGAAAAAATACTTTTACAAAGAGGTAGACACATAAGGTCTGTCTGCTATTGAAATTTTCTTCCCAAGCTTTTACCGGTCTTTGTGCTAACATAAATGAGGACAATGTTGCAGTATGTCACATACTGCAACTTTCTTTGTAAGTTTTTACCTGATTGATATAACCTTTTGTATTATGTTGCAGAAAAACATCAGGACTTACTTTTAATTCTGCTGCCCCCAGACCAGCATTCAGATCCTCTCCCTTGTGTTCTTTGCTTTGTGAAACGTCATTGGCGTAGGCAAGTCCCAAAGAGCACAGTCCCAAAGCTATACAGCTAAGAAACTGCATATAGAGGGTACAACGCCTTACAATCCTGACAGTCCTCCCCATCTTGTATGAGTCTTCCTTGATGATTCAACAGTTTTATTGGCTTTTTTATTAGGTTCCTTGGCTGCTTCAACAGGTTTCCTGGTGTATTGATGAGAATTTTATGTGTGTGTCCAACTGCAATATAGCTTGTACTGGTTTCTCGTAGTGGCTGGTTTAACAAGTTTCTGTGCTTGTCCGAGAACTTCTGCAGCACTTCTCGGATATATATCACACGTTCAAGATCTCTTTATCCCAGTTAATCTTGTAGGTGTGCTTTAAGTTTCCAATATTTCCTCCTTGT
>BQKZ01011376.1:0-17256 GCA_036244855.1 Temnopleurus reevesii | reverse complement strand
ACCAGCAATTGGCCTAATACTCACTGATGCGAAGTCCGAATTTCTTCACATTACATCACGTTACAGTTTTTTTAACATTAAACGTGGATGATACCCTTGTTCAGGCTGCCCAATCATGTAGAAATCTTGGTGTTATCTTCGATAAAAAATTCATGTTTGAAAATTTTATCTGGCGTAAATGCCCTTCGTTATCATTTGGTCTATACAAAATTGGCAAGATTCGCAAGTTCCTGAGCAAGAAAACCACTGGACCACTTATCCATGCGTTAGTGCTCTCACACCTAGACTCATGCCACAGTCTACTTTTTGGTCTCCAATCTAATCAACTACAATGGTTACAGTGAATTTAAAACTCATCAGCACGGCTTTTAACACACACAAGAAATTTATGATGCAATATCCCCTGTTCTGAGAACACTACATTGGCTACCCATTAAATCCAGAATCAAGTTTTAAACTGCTCTCCCAAACATATCAATGTCTTTATCAGTTAGCACTCATTTATCTCACAGAATTGCTCATTCAATATAAACCTGAGAGATCATTACGTTCTAGCAAAAGATTTTGTTGCATGTTTTAGGTACAGTGAATATATTTATATTTATATTATTTAATATATTCCTTTAGATTCTATAGAATATTTCCAAAAGGTCCCTTTTTCATCGTGTCAAAATAGTTTCAATGAGAAGTACAGTCTAAAAGCTAATTTTTTGACTTTTCTGACATTAGATTTCATGCCCAATTATATTCACCACTTTACCAATCCCAGGTGCCAATCTCTGTTAAGTACATGCATGTAAAATGAAGTCAACTGGGAAATATTGCATCATTTATATTCATGTTCATATAAAATTTACAACTTTTTACAAATTTCAGTAACAGAAGTTGATGTTACAAGTTCAGTAGCTGGTAAGACATCATATGCGCTAAGTAAATATTAGCATTTGTCAGTCTAGCTGATATGCTTGATATGGTAATTGTTTTTACAATGTTGCATTCTTTGTGAAGCAGGCTGAGTGAAGCATAAATGGTCCTTCAAGTAAGAATCACACTGTTTGATGTGGTTTGTACAACTGGTGTCCCTTATGAAACATTGTGTGTGAATCAGTCTATTTCATAATGGTTTAATAATTTGTAGATTTATATTGTGCAATTTCTAAATGGATATAAAAACTGTGGATTACAATTACAATATCATTACCTAGCTAAAGCATAGCTGTCAATCAAGTGCTCTTGCATTTATCTCATCATTCTTGAAGAACCATGTAATGTTAGTTTGATGTTGTTTGGTTTTTACAATAGGAATTCCTTATGAAAGAGTAATGTTAATCAGATCCATTTAAAAATGACTTGATGATTTGTTGATTTATAATCATTATGCACGCCACCATAAGATGATGGTGGCGTTATGTTTTCAGATTTTCCCTCAATGCGTCTGTCTTAAACTTCAAAGATTTGCTTAATGGATTTTGACCAAACTTGACTCAACCATGCAAAGATGAATTAAGCAGATTCAGGAGATCAAAGGTCAAAGGCCAGAGGGCCAAAAACTTGTAAAAGAAATCACCCAACAGAGCCCCAAATTTATAAAATAATCCAAAATATTTGTCATTTATGATGGCATCGAACAAGCTGTACATATTTTTCTGATTTTGTGATGGCGGAGGCATAAATTTCAACCATGCGCAGTCGAGGATTCATCTATTTTTCATTAAGCTGTATTAAATTTTCCTTTTATGTCGTTTACAGACATGGAAGACCAGGATACCCTGCAAGATAGAGGTAAAGTTTTCTAATTTCATAATTTAAGGCCCAGTCAAACTGAACAAACTTTTGGAGCATTTTTTTCAACAGTACGGAGAGGGATCCAAATATCGACAATGCTCGTCACCATGCACAGAATTGGGGAAAATGCAAAAAATAGCATTGCAGTAGTATCTATGCAGGGTGGCTTGAGTGTTTGTTTAAATGATAGCAAGCAGTGGGTGATTATTGCTTTAGCAGTGATACAAGTGTCAATAGAGCAGCATTATGTGCATCTGGATGTTGGTTTGGCTTTGGCATTGGTTTGTTTTAGCAGCATATACTGCTTAACTCATCACTTGGAGAGAAGCTCTTGTTCGAGCTTAACAGTGCACGTCAGAATTATTCATTTTCCCCTATTTATGGTTAAGTTCTGGTCAAGTTGGCTGCACTCAATATCAATACAAATGAACCATTTCAGGACGATGAAACACGTTTTGTGTTTTTGCACAATAACCTTTTATGTATAGTACTCTAAAAATATACTAGATGCATGAGCAGAAAGAGAAAAAAGGTTCTATACCAAAGTTGATAATTCTTATTCTGTCACCATTCCTTGCTAGATGCAGAGAATCTTTTTTATGAAAACAGTCTTAAAAAACAGTCTTAAATTGGCAATGCAGACATTATAAAATCACTATTTTCCATGCAATTCAATTCAATTATTAAAATTTGATTTGATTTTATATTTCATTTACAGATATTGAAGACCAGAATGTACTTCCAGAGGAAGGTAAATATATATATCTCTTTAAAAAAATGTGTGATTATAGCTTCATGGTGTACATGCCAATTAGGCTAATTTGGAACAGTTACAAATATATTCAGGGGGTGCTTCTGAGCTGCACTGCATTTTTAAGTCCTATCACTTCCCCCCCCCCATGCCATCGGCCTAGTTGGGATTAAATGTCACATTTTATTGATAGATTTTATGTATAGTCCAAAGTAGTCTCACGGGAGGGTAATGTCAGGACCAATTTCCAGTTCTGTGCATCATTAAAAGGAGAGTCTACCCAAAAATAATATTTCTTCAACAGAAAAATAAAAAATAGATGAACAGAACAAAAAAAGTTTGAGGAAAATCGGACAAGTAATAAGAGAGTTATGAATGTTTGAATATGGCAACTGATGATGTCACAGGTGCACAACTGACCATCTGTTACATTCATATCAATGTTATAAAATGTTACTTTTTCCCCAAAAAATATGATTTGCTCATAACTTTAACCATTGGATATCTTTATAATAGATATGTAGATCCACTATTTGCATGTTTACATTCATACAAACTTTGCAACTTTCTGTAAAAATAATGAATTTTGCACCATGTTTATAATAAAAACTCTGGTTAGTTGTGCACCCATGATGTCATCAAATTGACAACATTTCTGGAAATTTCCACTGATTTGCCCACGTTTTCTAATCTTTAAAAATTCATCACTTTTTTTATTACTTGTCCGATTTTCTTCCAACTTTTTTTGTTTTACTAACCAATTTTTTTCTGCTTCTGTTGAAAAATTATTATTTTTGGGTAGACTCTTCTTTTAAGCTCAGACACAATTCATAGCTTCCGATTTTGGACTGCATTGTCATGTATGCTGAATTAAGAAAAATGCATATTGAATCTTTAAATGTGATGTTTATATAACAGTGAATACCAGGTTCACATGATATTCATAAATTTCTCTCAATTCACTTGAAATACCTAGGAATTTCCCGCAAAGAGTGCCATACCACAAAGAGCACAAAGAAGCAAAGGACTACGAAGAAAGGTAAGCAATCAGTAGCTAGTAATACATTAAAAATCCTTTTTTTGTATGAATAATTCTATCCAACTGCAGACTGCCAGAGATGTTTTAGTTCATATTCAATGAGTAAGAAATGGGTTAATTGTTATATCAAGCATCATTGTTACAAACCCCATATTATGAGCAATGCTATTCTTTTTTTACAATAGCATTGAAGCACCACATATAGCCAATCCATGAAAAAGAAAAATAGATCAAAATTGTTTGTTTATTTCTATTACTTCAACTTAAACCCTTTTATTTTATTATTCTCTGATTTTTTTCTCGTTAACTACATATTTCTATCAATAATACTAAATTTTGAAATGGTTTACGATTTAAACAAAAGCAAGGCAAAAAAATGACCATAAAGGAATCTTTACCTCTGTGGTTTGTAGTTGGGTGTCAATAGATAGCAACGTGGTGATGATAAAAACTCTAAATGAATACTATTTGCAGTATATCCAGCAGCACTAAAAAAATTTATTTCAGACTGATGTGTGTTTTGATGTGGTCTATTGAACACCGTAGTAATAGGACATGAATAATCAAAACATTCAATTGCTCAAGGAGTACCCTAGGGTTCAGCATGCACTTGGGCCAATATTGTTCACTATGTATATCTCTCCTCTTGTAAATATTATAGACTCTCGTCAGACCCAAAAGATGTTCTATGCTGATGATATTCAACTGTATATTCCTCCAAAAAAGAGATAATGCAGTTTATATCACTTTAACAATAACAAATTGTATACAACAAGTCTAAAAGTGGTCACCAGCAATTGGCCTAATACTCACTGATGCGAAGTCCGAATTTCTTCACATTACATCACGTTACAGTTTTTTTAACATTAAACGTGGATGATACCCTTGTTCAGGCTGCCCAATCATGTAGAAATCTTGGTGTTATCTTCGATGAAAAATTCATGTTTGAAAATTTCATCTGGCATAAATGCCGTTCGTTATCATTTGGTCTATACAAAATTGGCAAGATTCGCAAGTTCCTGAGCAAGAAAACCACTGGACCACTTATCCATGCGTTAGTGCTCTCACACCTAGACTCATGCCACAGTCTACTTTTTGGTCTCCAATCTAATCAACTACAATGGTTACAGTGAATTTAAAACTCATCAGCACGGCTTATAACACACACAAGAAATTTATGATGCAATATCCCCTGTTCTGAGAACACTACATTGGCTACCCATTAAATCCAGAATCAAGTTTTAAACTGCTCTCCCAAACATATCAATGTCTTTATCAGTTAGCACTCATTTATCTCACAGAATTGCTCATTCAATATAAACCTGAGAGATCATTACGTTCTAGCAAAAGATTTTGTTGCATGTTTTAGGTACAGTGAATATATTCACTGTACCTAAAACATGCAACAAAATCATAGGTAAGAGATCGTTCTCACATGCCTCATCTATCTTATGGAATAGCCTGCTAAACTACCTAAAAATATTACACCATATGAAAAATTCAGAAGTAACCTAAACACATATTTAAAACTAACTAATCTATTGATACATTTAATCCCAGTTGCTATCTCTTTTTCCATGTTCTGCTAAGTGCATAGAGACTTTTATATCATTGTGTTTTGCGCTATATAAAAATCTTTCACTATTATTATTTTGTTAGGCGTTCCTACTGTTCGTTTCCAAAAGCATCTTTTGTAATTTCTCATCTTTCATAACTACAACAATAGAGGCAATAACTCACTAAAATTTGATCAATGAAAGTTAAAAAAATAAAAGTTTCACATTAAAGCAGTTTTGATTCAATATCTCAATTTATTTTTGAGAAATTGAAGATGAATTCAGAACAATAGTAGTTTTCGTCTTCATTACATATGTTATTGCATGCTGCACATGCAGTGTGTAGAATCCAATTTTTTGTCCTCAATTATTGATATGTCATGGTGTTGAACGTGGTGTTGCTTCTTGACTCAGAAACAGAGGGTTCTGGGTTTGAGCGGTTGTAGCAGGCGGCGGTTTCCCTTTAGCAAGGGATTTCACATTCTTAATAACGCTGTTCCTCATCCAGGACTAATGGGCACCTTTGGTCGGGTGTTATTTAGCTGTCCTTTTATGGCAATCATGTAATGTGTGTTTGATGTGGTTAATACCCTTGTAAATATTCTGTGTAAATCAGTCCTATCATATGAATAATTTAATGGGCTTTTGGTGTAGTTTATACAATGGGCATTTATTTCGTTTGAAACATTCTAGGAGTCACAACCTCAAAGAATCATGTTATGTATTTTTGTTTTGCACTTGCCATTGAATTTGGTAAATACATGTACCTTAATTCCAAAATATTGTCACAAACATCTGTCACGTTAAGCACATGTTTATGTATGAACAATCTTGTCAGTTTTATTGAGGTTTTGCATCACTGAAAACGTTTGTGACCAATCAAACTATGTTTTTAGGTCTGTATTATCATATTTACAGAAAATCATCCAAGGCTTTGTAGCTTTTTTGGGCTTAATTAAACATGCTAAACGAACGTGCAGGTTTGCAATTCAATTTTTCAGAAATAGAGTAATAGCAACCTATCTGCTGTATCACAATGATCTGTGTATATTTTGCAGTCATTGAAAGATGGCATAGGTTTCTTGTGCTGAAAAAAACAACAGAATACCTGTTTCATTAATGCATAGCAATGATCTTCATACATATAGGGCAGCTGGCTTCTTATATGCGCTTCAATCAATCAATTAAAAAGTATCAACCTACATGCACTATCAGTTCATCATCAGATGCTCTAATACTGAATTTTCCTCAAACAATGGATGGGAAGATCATGCTTTTTCAATAAAAGAAACCTGTGGAACCAATAGGCGGGTTTACTTATATTGGCGTTTCTTGCTACCGAACGTAGTTACGTGGTATTGCTTAAATCGTTTGATAACAATAAGACTACAACACTTTGAATCAAATTTGCATATGTTTTACTTGTTGCTATAACGGGCATGCCTCGGGCAAGCTTTAGGGTTGTCAAGAAAATCCTTTGTGTTCAAGGTATGCATAAAATTTGCATCTATTAGTAAACCAGCCTATTACCTTACAAATGAAGACAAGTTGAAATCCACAGAATCCTTCAAGTCCCACATATAAGTACAAAAAAACGAATCCTTCAAGTCCCATCTAAAAGCAAATCTGTTTTCACCTGACTAATTATTTCATGCCTTGTATTTTTGTCAAGGACATTCTCCTTTATGTTTTCCTATCTGTTTATTTGGTTGTCCTTGTTTCTTATGCGCCATGAGCTCCCTATATGGTTGTCCTGTGCTCTAAGTAAGTAGCCAGCATTGTTGATACCATTATCTTGGTCTCCTTCTTTACACAGCTTCATCTCTTCACATGAACACCCTTCCCACCCCCCATTCAACATTCAGTTCTCTTTCTTTTCCTATTGATTTTTCTTTTTACACCCCTCCTCCTAGTCCCGTCTCGGGAAATTCTTCATCATCACTTTCTTCTCCTTTGAACACCCCTCCTCCTTCTCCTATATCTGGGATTTCTTCTGCATCTCTTTCTGTTCTTCCCCCTACACCCTCTTCTCATTCTTCATCTACTTCCCTCCAGTACTCTTCTATTCCACTCTGTTCTTATATATATCATTCTCCTCCTTCTCCTCTTCCTGTTACTCCTACTCTCGAGTGTACTTATATTCCTCTTTCTGCCATTCCTGCTCCTATTCCTACTCGCCCTACTTCTTCTTCTGCTTCTCCTTCCTGTTTTCATTCTCCTCCTCCTCCTCCTCTCCCTTCCCCTCTCCCTCCTACTTCTTCTGCTTCTCCTTCTACTGCTCATTCTCATCCATCCTTGCCTTCACCTGCTTTTCATCGTTCTCACACTCGTCCCCGTCTTACTATTGTTGTTCCTTCCTATTTCCGTTATATGATGTGTTTTTTTTTGGTGTCATTACTTGTCCTCTTTTTAATCTTTGTCCTTATTCTTATTTATATAATTTATTATTTTTAATTAGTCTCTGTACTTGTTCATTTTTGTTCAATTTCTCATTTATGGGGTGGGATGGGGGTGGAAGGATATAATCAGTGGGCAGACCTCATGGTAAGTACATGTAGGCATTACTCTGATTCCTCAATAATTTATGAATGGCTCGTTTTTTAATCTTCATGGTTAATTTTTAATTAGTCACCGAACTATAAACTGCATGCTTACTAAAAATTGTGCAAAACTTTAAAGGCACTCATATGAAAGTATGAAAGGTGTGAAAGCTGGCCCTGCACCAGACCTTAGGCCTTCTAAAAATATGCAGCAATATGTGATAAAAGGAAATTTGCTAAATCGTTTGCATACTTCCATACTAGTAAGCAACAGGAAAGTATGGGACATACTATCACATACTGGTAAAATTATGCAGCAAGTCTGCCTTGTAAATGCAGTGTGCTTGCCACAATAAATCACATGCTGAAAATATGCCACAAAAATCTACTTTCATAAACTTTTTATAGGCAACAGAAAAGTATGCAGCAATCTTATTTATGTCACAGTGAGCAAACTTGCTCATTTGCATAATGATGAAAATTAGGTGCATTTTGTTCAGTTATGTTGTATTTTGTGAGCAGTACTGTAGAGTAATTGCAATAATATTTTTAGGAAATTAAGATAGCAATATAACAATGTGCAACAACACTATCCTAATGCGCATGTGAAATGTCCTAACCGCCTACCCAAATTACATTCATAAAACGGAATGTATCGTTTCATGAAATGAGACCGGATGTTATGCCTACATGGCAGGGCGCTGCAAACCCACTTTTCTGCATATCTGGAGCAATAAAATTTAGCTGTTGGACAAGTAAATGAAATTGTCACTTCCACATTCAGTGTTTTGACAAGTAAGTTCCCGAAATCTAATACAAAATCTTCAGAATTGAAATCACTGAGCTAATTAATCCTATGAGCGAAATAACGCTATCTGACATTACAGAATGACAAACCAGCCCATTTTGATGTAAATGCACAGGGTTTTTGATTAACACATGTGATTAACCTTATGTTTGTGTATGAATTGAAAGAAAGTGTTTCTATTAAATTACTCTTGTTATGCTTATAGCCCAAGTATAGTTTGGTAAAGGCATTTTTAGATATTTCCTTTATAGTGGCAGCCCTTTTGAAAACCAGGATGGCCACCAAATTAAAAACAAAAAGTTTTGTTCTGGAAAATTGAATATTTAAAAATTTCAAGTGTCATTTGATTTGCTAATCAATTGTAGTTTTGAACCTCTGTGTACATTTGTGGTGATTTTGCCCCAATGAAAATTATATGAATATGACATTGAGACTTTCTTCCTTTCCATTGATTTCATACGTGGATATAATTTTTTATTTCCTGAAATTTGGAAAATTTCTCATGATATGGGAATACTATATCCTTCTGGCTTAAACAAAAAGATAATCAGAATTTGTGTAAAAGAATAAACATCAGCATTGGATAAGTTTGCTTGCTTTCATCCTTTTTATTCTGGTTATATGTTTGAAAGGGTTTTTTAAAAGATTGAGGGGGGTAGTGGTGGTGGTGATGATGATGATGATGATGATGATGATAATGATGATGATGATGATGATGATGATAATGAGATAAAAGGTCATCTTGGGGTCAGAGGTCCAGTCTATTCAAAAATGTTCGAGTTTCTATCATTTCCCTATTTTTCAATCAATGTTGTTTACACTTGATGAAAAGGTATTCCTATGTGAATCAGCCCTATTATAAGAATCATGTAATGTGTGTTTAATATGGTCTATATGATTCCTAAAGGCATTCTTTGTGAAACAGTACATGTCTGTGAATTAGTCACTCATTCATAAAAAAAAAACAGCAGAAAATGAGCAGAGAAAATTGGGTGTGAATCGGGATGCAAACACGAGTCCTCTTGAAAACTAACTAAATGCTAGGGTTTAGGATCCCTCGCATTTATCCTTGGGTTGATTTCAAGCACGGGTTTATGCCAGGTTATATAGCTTCTGACCATCCTGAGCATTGATGGGACTTTTCCGAACAAGCAAAGATCGCTGATAGCTTAGTTGGTAGAGCACTGGGGTATTTATGAGATCTCCGGGTTGAATCCTGTTTGAATCCCCACATTTTGCTGTACATGCATACATATCAAAACATATTTTGGTACTTTATCGATTTTCATGAATTCCATCTGTTATAAGAAATTAGAATCATGTAATATCTGATGTGGTTTATACAATAGGCAATCCTTGTGAAACATTCAGTGCGAATCAGTCCTTTAAGAAGCACATTGTGTTTGATATGGTTTATACAATAGGCATTCCTTATTGTGCAGCAATCTGTGTCCATTAAGAATCATGTAATTTGTGTTTGATTTTGTTTATCGAAACCCAAAGTGTGATGTCGTTACATAAGTATTTTTCAGATTAACATTTGAATCCAGAGTTGGATAACAAAAACATAAATGTACAATACCACACTTTGGTAAAAGTGGTTTCCTCAAACAATGAAGATATGGTCATTAACAAAATTGTCCTGAACACTGTCCAACATTAGCTTGGATTCCAAAATTTAGTATTTCTCCCCCGCCCCCACCCCCCCAAAAAAATATATGATTTGTTTTTTTAACCACTTCAGTATAGAAACACGCATTCCTTTTGAGACAGTCTGTTAATTGGGCCTTCTGTTTGATTCATACATTGTGTGTTTAATTATGCCTTCGCCCACCGAAGGTGGTTGCCGGAGGCATTATGTTTTTGAGTTGTCCGTCCGTCTGTCCGTACGTACGTCTGTCCGTCCCACTTTCTTTCGTTCTTGCGATAACTTAAGAACCGTAAATCGTATCAACTTGGTACTTGGGTCATGTGTGCATATGGGAGGGACAATGATTTGATTATATTTTGGGTCCATTGGGTGAAAGATCACAGAGGTCATTTAATATATGAGAATTGGTATTTCTTGAGATAACTTATGAATAGTTTGGAGTATCAAAGTGAAACCGTGGTCCTGTGTGCAGATAGAAAGTATGATGATGCACGCATATTGTTAGGCAATGAGGTCAAAGGTCACAGAGGTCATTGAATACATGAAAATAGGTATTTCTTGTGATAACTTATGAATGGTTTGTTGTATCAACTTCTAACCTTGGTCTTATGTGCAGATAGGAAGAAGGGTATTGCATGCAAATTTTTAGGTTAGGAGGTCAAAGGTCAAAGGTTACCGGTGCCATTTTGTACATGAAAAAAAACGGTTTCTTGCAAAAACTCATAAAATTGTCATTGCTCTACCCATTCCTTGCCCTCTCCCTATCACATAATACAAATGCAAAAGCATTCTATTTTAACTGTAAGTTTTGTACTTAATGTGTACAATATTAATATGCAGTATTTGTTTCTTTGAGCAGGCAAATATTCTGATCGCGCAATGGCGGAGGCATATTTTTCGACTGCGCTAGTTTTTATGGTAAGCATTCCTTATGTAGTTTTGCACAATTGGTCTCAACAAATTCTTTTCTTTTAACACCCTTATTCAATAGTAACATGTATGATTTATTTCTTATTTATTTACTATTTTATGCTTGTTTGTGCTACAGGCATGGCTTGTCTAAAGAAGAGCTGGTCTAAAGAGGAAACAAGAGTGGTCTGGGAACAGATGAAATCATTCATAGTAGAACAGAAGGTTCCCGGTAAAAAAGCATGTGAACAGTGTATCAAGTGCTGTCAACCTGTTTTGAACAAGAGAACTTGGAAATGCGTAAAATATAAAGTCTACAACATCGTACAGTCAGTTCAAAAGCAAATGCCAAAAGAATAATGAACTTACATTGGGCAGAGGAAGGATCTTCTTTTGAAAAATACCAGCTTCTACCAATTTCTAGTATTCATTACTAATTTGGGCTTAAGATTTCTCAATTTTTTTGTTGTCGTTTAAATACTAAGTTTGGCAGCTGAGCACCATGCATTTCATTGTAAAATGAGAGATAGATACAAATTTGTAGCATGATTATTACTAATGTCCACTTACTCATGGCAGCTATGCATATTTTATGAGATCATAGGGTTTTGGCATAAATTGTCAATATGTTTTCCATCTACTTCTGGAAACTATAATTGCAAATTGTAGAATAATGATTCTAACCATTTCTGCACATACATTAGGTTTTCTATTCATAATGCATTATTCACAGGATTACATGAAATTCATTTGGCCAAATTCTAGGACCAGTAGAAATCCTGGCTCTTTTACTTTTACAGTTTGTGATAAGTGTTCATATTCTATTGTTGATATGAATAAAAATTAGGTTAAAATTGATTTCGTACCAGATGGCATTCCACTTGTTATCCCAAAACTTAACAAGATCAACATACTTTATTTAGCAAGTTATATTTTTCCATTTTATGTGTACTAAATTGTGTTTGACATTTTTAACATAAAAGGTCTTCACACAAAAAACAAAATCGTTAGGTGAGAAGTATTCCTACTAAAATTTGTTATTGCATGGACATGTGAGGTCATGATTTTTCAAAGATTTATTTTGTTTTTGCTGTGTAAACCTGTACATGAAGTACATATTTGTTTTATTATACTATATCATGACCGTTTCTCATGAGAAAGGAAGTCTTTACCCTTTTGTTGTTTTCTGAACATTTCCTTTCTTTTCTTAATTAAAAAGTTAATGTACTTCATAACATTAAAAGTAAGTTTGTAATTTTAACCAAGGTAAACAGCTCTCTAAAGACACTAGACTACACTAATGGACAGGTGATAGCCACTTTCATCCATTGTGATTGTCTCAGAGTTAGAGCAAAATTCTGATTTGTCAGATTGAACTAAGAAGGTTTATCTAAGTTTGAAAATCTTCTTGGCTAATGAAGTTTTTTGTAAGAATATTTATATTAAAAAAATAGAAAATTCTATTTCTTAACACTGTCATTTTTGGGCATTATTTAGGTAAACTTTAGTTCTCAATCAAAGATTTTAGACGTTCATTCTTTTCCGAAGCCCTTGTTTTCAGAGTTTTTCTGTTCTGTTCTTTTTCTGCCTCCGTTCTTTTTCGAATTTGAGTGCCCCCCCCCTATGAGCAGTCTGATTCCTGAGATATTCTGAATAAAGAATGGCTTACATTTTAAAAACTGCATGTTAGATGAATTATTTTTAAGAGGCATTTGATATACAGGTATATATATATTTTTTTTATGGACAGACATTTGCTTTTGATACCTGATTTCACTTTAGAGATTAACTCATGGTTGAATCTGCCATCTATATGTTACATAATTTGTCAAATTTTAGCATTTCTTATATGATATTACTAAACTCTTCTAAAGAGGGTAAAGTTCACCTATATAAACTGTTTTAGTTCAAGATAATGTCAGATATTACATCTGACCAAAAGGCCCTGCACAACAACTTTTTAGCTATTCAGTAATGATGAATTATTTTGTAACTTATCGATGAAGTGGGCACTCAATGCTTGAAGTCTTATGTTATCATTTTATGTAATTACTCATTTCAATTTATATTCAGTTTGATTTTATCACACACAGAAAATGATGATCTGCAATCGTACGTGTTTGCCCGTAATTGTATTTGATTTATTCATTTCACATGTTGGTCCAATTTTTCTATTACTTGATCATTTTTGTGTAAACTTAATACAAATGATCCTTGGGTATTACCCGATGTAGGGTGATAATGATAATGAAAAGTGATAAATGACAATGAACCTTTGGAAGTTCTTTTACATGTATATGTATGTAAAATGCGAGACTTACTTTCCAAGGATTACCTTGTTTCTTGTTATTGTTATGTAGTGTTTTATAAGCTGATTTATATGTGTTTTTTCAGGTACAAATTCTTATTTTGATGTAAATCATTTTATCATACATATGGATAGAAGAGTTTTGGAAAAGCTTAAGAAATGTAAATTTTTGGGATGTTTATCATGACATAATTCTTATACACATTTCAAAACCATAGCATATTTTTTTACTTAAAAAAATTCTGAAACGTTCATCCAATTCTGTTCATGGGAAGTTGACCTTCATCAAGAAATAAGATATCAAATTAGTGTCGGGGACAAGACACTAAAATATTTTGCACATTTTAGGTTATAGCTTTTCCAAAACTCATTCATTTTCCGCACAATCTTTTGTGCAGCATGTGTATGATACTGTATTTCATTTTATATAGATTTGAAGACAAAATTTGTATACATATATTTGTTTTTACCAAAACTTTACTTGGGCTTTATTCTGCTACAGTTTTTCAGATCTGTGCAATCATTGATTATGAATTTGGCAGAGGAATAGATTTTAACCATGCATGGTTAAAATCAATTCTAGATCTATTTTTATGGAAGATTTTAGGTGCCTCAAGAGATCTTTTTCTTGTTGTCTCAAACCCAAACTATGTGGAATTCTACCAAATTTTTCTAAACGATCATGGTGATTATTAATTGTGTATCCTGGTGCAGACTGTTTTTTGAATATGCCAAAAGTGAAAATTTAAATGTGAATAATCCATAGCTGAACATTCTCTCATGACAACAATAACAAAATAACAATTCACTTGTGGCGAAAGACTTGGATAATGGATTCTTTAACTATAACGGCCATGCTTGAATTTACTGGAAAACAAAATGCATGCACATTCTCGAAAATTCTGCATACATCAAAGTTAACATTTGCGTTAACAAAGTGTTTTCTAATGAATAAAAGGAATTGAGAGTTCCCAATACGTGGATCATGTTATACTTTTTCTTTTTCCAAAAAGGCCGGCATATTTTTTGACCCCTCATCCAAAATTTTGCACATCACTGAGAGTTAAGAAGTCAGAATATTGCCTTAAAATGAAAAAAATCTATCAATGCAGGTAAATGGCCAGAAAGGGGACTTTGTTTTGTTACTTTGGTAATTTTTTAAGTGGGCAAAATAAGGATGGAACGAGATTTTTAACAAATTCCAATTTTCAATGTTTTTTTTTTTTTTTTTTTTTTATTAAAGGTTAATTTTAGTTCTTTGTAGACCGGAGATATTGTGGGACTGTGTGATTTGTGTGTGATTCTTGTCATAAATTTTTGACGGCACTAGACAGACTTAATCTATCAATTTTTGTGATTCTGCTAATGAAAAGAAAATTTCTAATCACTTATCTCATATTTAGGCAACTTGAAACTTTGTGCTTTTACGAATGAAAAGTGTATAAATAAAAGTAAAATAAATCCCATGATACTGTGAAAATTTGAGGGGATTGACAATTATATTCTGAACGATTAGCCACAATGTTTGTTTTGTAAATTCTTAATAAAAGTAAAAATACATGTATATCACATAGTTATTAGCCCTTTATAGATATAATAGGTAAAATTAGATTGTAAAATGGAAGGATCCGTGCCTTATCCCAACATGTATTAACACTGATTGACAGTGCTAGTGTTAATATATGTTGGGATAAGGCAAGAATCATTCCATTATTATCTACCCAACACAAAATCATTCAATATTAAATGATCATGTTACTGAAGGGAAGCTTGGGGTACCCCCTCCAAATCTTGATGTGAAAGGTAAATCAAAATTATGTAGAATGCCCCCTTGTTTGCTTTTCTGTTTATTTGTGATATAAACATTTCTTATGCTTTATAGATTTGTAATTGTAAAGTTGCTTTGGAAGTTGGGGATAATCCCATTTACTATTTGAGTAGATTTATGACCTGCATACTTGAAAATGGAAAGAAGCTAACTTTATCAATAAAACAATACTACAAAGTAATTATTGTTATAGTTTTATTATCCATTATTTACGTGTACATGTATTTATCAACATACATGTTGAGAAAACAGAAGCATCAATTTCAAAGACTCAGAGATAAAAATAAATTTTGAATAATACAAGAGCCCCCCCCCCAAAAAAAAAAAGAATAATAATAATAATAATAGCTGCCAACTGAATTCACAAGACATTACTCATTTTGACAACATACGTTCATACATTTAAATGTTTAGTATGTAAAGATTACTAATTTGTGGGAGAATTATTACTAATTTCCACTGTCTCATGTTGGCAGCTATGCAAATTCCACTACTTGGCATGCTTGGGTAAAACTGAGGAGAAAAAGGAAGTGTCTGTTGGCAAAAATAATCTGTTTCATTTCTGTAAAATTGAGTAATAACAAGTGTAAAGATGTTATTTGCTAGTACATGTATTAGCATGCGGATAAGTCCAGCTTTGAAAAGTTCCAGCTATCATTGCCATGGTAATTAACCTTGTGTCACATGCATTTCTAGATGCATGAATATGGGACATGTAAGATGCAATTTAAAGAGTAAAATTGTGTTATATGAGTGTTGAAATTACAATTTTTCTTTTCAATTTCTTCCCCAAATCTTCTAAAATAGACTTGGGAGCCTTAATATCACTCAGGTATATGGATAATGTGCAAAACTAATCTTTGGCAGAATACAATTATGCACTTGGAGCTGTGGTGATGAATATGAAATCATTATTCAGATCTTGGAAATCAGAGGTGAAAAATATACAAACTGCCTTGCTTTAGTTAAGAAAAATACAACCAATCAGTTCTAACGCCTTCTTCACATAGGGCCTCGGAAGCAACACGATTCAACACGGCTCTTCGTTAATTCACAGCTATAACTGCCTCCGAACGAAGAGTCGTGTTGAATCGTGTTGCTTCCGGGCCCCTATGTGACCAGGGCTTTGCATTAAGGGAAGGGATCGGCCATTAGAGGTAAGCCTATGCATTTGTAAATTATAAGAATCTGACATTTTCTGTAGACAGACGAAACAGACTTTTGGAAATTAAAGACAGAAGAAAAAGTACCAGGGGAGTCCTGTAACATGAAAGATAATGTCACAAGGGTCGCTCACCATAAAATCTGGCTCATCACCGACTTAAAATGAAGGTGATTTGATCACCTAAAAGCCTAGCAACAAGCCCATAAGCAATTTTGAGAGAACACAGTTGTTCCTGCCTAAAAGCCTCTTGTAAAGGTTGTCCAATATCCTTTTAATTTTAAAGGGAAGGGTATGTGCGGCCCGAAAGTCTGAAAATAGGGGATTGGGAGCGGAACGGATTTTTGAAAAGAAGAATTTACCCTAAAATAATTTTTCTTCGACAGGAGCAGAAAATTTTTAAGAAAAGTAAAGTTATGAATGTTTTGATATTTAGACAAATTGGCAACTGCTGATGTCACAGGTATGTATCGTATTCAGTTCTCTGGGTAGACTCTTTCTTTTTTTTTAAATAGACCTATGCACCCCGGCAACCGAAATTTAAAGAAAATTGCCAAAATTCGGGTCTTAAGAACTACAATTTGCTAAAATTCGGCTGAAAGTACATACAACTTATATATGGGCTGAAGGTAGTACATGTACCTGAGAAGCAGATGAATACGTGGAAATTAAAGCACTTCCCTCCTGTATTAACCCCCCCCCCCCACCCCCGCCTTCTGGGGAGGGGCGCTATCCACAATCAGGAATATATCTTATATACTTCCTTTTGCAAGAATTATGAAACAACTCGATAATTTCAGATAGAAAGCATACACACAAATATTGACTCCACAAGGATGATTCATAAGGAGGGTACAGAACTCACAAAATGTCTCCACAGGGAAATGTTCCATAAGGTATAGAATACGCGTATGTGTGT